>SJYC01064363.1:45-37671 GCA_006408675.1 Madoqua kirkii | reverse complement strand
GAATCTGCCTGCCAGGCAAGAGACACAGGCTGGATCCCTGGGTCAGGAAGATCCCCTGGAGAAGGAAATGGCAGCCCACTTCGGTATTCTTGCCAGGAGAACTCCATGGACAAAGGAGCCCTGAGAGCTACAGTGAGTTGGACACGACGGAGTGGCAGGTTATTCCCGCCACTCAGGCGTCAGGCCCTCGCTGACCTTGGCTCCACTTGGAGCCACAGCTGTCATTCACTTTGCTGCCTTCACAGTTGCTTCGTGAACACAGCATCACGGCACTTCTCAAGCTGGCGGCAAAGAGCGTTCCTCATCTGTTTTCCTCTCAACACATTTGATTGCCATACCTAGGAGAGGAGAGGAAATTCTCTGCCGGGTTAAAAGCAGGCAGTGAGATGGCCATCCAGAAAGGAACATTCCAGAAGGAGGGAGCCTGATACACTCATGCTTCGAGGCCCCGTTGCCCCCCGCCTGCAGTGTAGTTGGACGGTTCCTCTCTGCTCCCAGTGGCTGTGAAGGAGCCTCATCACCTTCTAAACCGCCTGGGATCACTTCCCTGTAAACTGGCTCTGGCAAGTGAGTGCCCGCTGCCAGTAGCAGCCAGCAGATCTGCTACGGACCTGCTTTTAAAGCTCTGCAGTCCCAACGTTCCAGAGCTAGAATGTACCATATGTGTGTGTGGCAGTCGCTCAGTCGCGTCCGACTCTGCGACCCCATGGAGTGTAGCCCGCCAGGCTCCTCTGTCCTTTAAGATTCTTCAGGCAAGAGTACTGGAGTGGGTTGCCATTTCCTTCTCCAGGGATCTTCCCACTATATGTATATATACACACACACATGCACATGTATAGGGAAAAACGATTTATGTGAAGTGAAATTCCAGGGGTATAGTGTTTGTAGCAGTCTGCTGTTTCCGTGCTTTAAGCACGGGCTCTGTGGGCTTATCGTCAGCAGGGCAGAGGCCGGCTGGTGTGCGTGCCGTGTACTTAGTTGTGTCCAACTCTGTTGTGACCCAGGGATCGAACCTGCGTCTCCATGCCTCCTGCATGGAGATTGGGTTCCTTACCACTTGAGCCACCTGGGAAGCCCTGGAGGCCAGCTTAGGGGATGTTGAACTTGAGCGCTCATTTTCCCACGGGGTGACCTACTGCCAGCCAGCGTGCAGAAGGCCCACCTTGGGCGTCCCCTTCAGGTGGGGGTGGGGTGTGTACACGAAGGGACAGATGGCCAGCGGAGGACCGACCATCCCTTCTGTCCCGTGACACATTCCTCGAGTCCCTGCCCCCTGCCCAGGACCACTGCTTGCTCTGTGGCAGCACGGAGACAGTGCCCCTGCCTGGGAGCTCGCTGCCTCGGGTGGGTGAAACGGGCCACCTGATGAAAAAAAGAGGGGGCGTGTGTGATCGCCACCTGGACAAGACCAGCGGGCAGCACAGACATGGGGTCGGGCAGGAGAGCTCTGGGGCCTGGGGTCTGACCTTTTAACGGGCAAGGGTGCTGGGCTCAGAGAAGGCTTCAGAGCTGCTGGAAGCGCCTGAAGCGTGGGGCTGTGCTCCGCTGGCTTCCGGGCTAGCAGTCTGCTGGTGCTTGGGCTGCGATGTCAGTGTCCACCCACTGCCAGTCATCTGGGGAACCCCCAGCCCTGAGTGTCAGCTGGCTCAGGGGGTCACTTCCACTTCTCTCCCACCCTCCTTGCCCCCTCCACTTCCTGTGCTTGAGCCCGACTTGATCCTGTTATAGGTATATATAAGCACCTGCTTTGTAGCAGAGCCCAGGCCTGGCTCTGGACACTAGCCGGCAAAGGCCTGTCCTCATGGAGCGCACCATCTCCAGGGGAAACCTACAGTCAGAACTGATGCCGAGAGGCAGAAATGTGCCAGATGGTGTCATCCCAGGGGACCTTGAGCAGCTGGGGGCCCAGGAAAGGACCAGTCAGGTGGAGCAGGGTTGGTGAGAGAGTCGCACACAGGTTGTGGACCCTTGTGGCTGGAGCCCTGGGGTGAGGGGAGTTGCAGGCAGGCAGGAGAGGGTGCTGGACTCTGGTGCTGGGGGTCAGGCCACCCCACCACAGCCCAGCCCTGGCCTGAGGCCACCAGAACCACGAAAAGGTTCAACAGATGAGCCATGTAGTCAAGTCAGTGGAGAGATTGTTCTGTAGCTAAGGTATGAGGCAGGTGTGTGCATGCTGGGTGTGTCCCACTCTTTGTGACCCCACCACCTGTAGCTCCCTCGGCTCTCCTGTGCATGGAATTTTCCAGGCAAGAATACTGGAGCAGGTTGCCATTCTGCTTCCCCAGTGGAATCTTCCCCACCCAAGGATTGAACCCACGTCTCCTGCATTGGCAGGCAGATTCTTTACCACTTCGCCACCTGAGAAATCCACGTGAGGCAGGAGGGAGGCCAATTAGGAAGCTGCTCGGAGATGAAGGCATTGTCAGCTGCTGCATCCAGTCCTCAGTCCTGATGTTTCCCACACACATTCCTCGTCCTGCCAACCCCAGCCTGTAGCCGTGGTGCCCAAGGTTAAATCAGTGGTTCTCAGTGAGAGGCAGTTTAGCCCCCACCCCCACCCCATTGAGGGGTATTTGGCAATATCTGAAGACATTTTTGTGCTACTGGTATCTAGTGGGCAGAGGCCAGGGGTGTTGCCAAACATCCTACAATGCACGGGGCTGTCTTGCAACAAAGAGTTCCCCAGAAATGTCAGCAGGGCCGAGCAAAGAACCCCAGTAGGTAACATCCTACCTCACCAGATTATTGCTTTAAAAGAAGCGTGTCCTCAGCCTTTTGGGAACAAGAGGAAAGGGCCAGCTGTGTCACAGAACCTCGGGTCTGGAGCAAGGGCATTTTTGAGTTGGGTTTTGGAGGGTGAGTAAGAGTTTTCCAGGAAGGGGGGGTTGAGACCGCAGAGATGGGGGGGAGTCTGGCAGGGAATACAGGTGCGCAGAGGTGGGCAGAAGCTGAGCTTGTGTCCTCTCAGCACTGTTGCGGTCCCACTGTGGCCTTTGGGTGTCTGTCTTATCCTTTGTTGTTGTGGTGTGCTTGCTCAGTCACGTCTGACTCTTTGTGACCCCATGGACTGTAGCCCACCAGGCTCCTCTCTCCACGGGATTCTCCAGGCAAGAACACTGCAGTGGGTTGCCATGCCCTTCTCCAGGGGATCTTCCCAACTCAAACCCGCGTCTCCTGCATTGGCAGGCGGGTTCTTTACCATCTGAACCACCATTTCTTGCCCTTGGTGGGGAGGCAAAGAAATGGTTGCAGCAGAGCGGCGGCCCTGTCCCTGGTTACATGGTGGGAGCTGACTGTAGCCCCCACAGGCTCCCCTCCTGACTCCTCTGAAGGCCCTGGGCAGGCAGAGGGAAAGGGGGCCAGGAAGGGAGGTGGCATCATGCTGGGCCCACAGGGAGTGGTGTGCCCACTCTCACATGGGGGGACCCCCCAGGGGCCCCTGTTCTAGGGCTTGGTTTGCTTCAGGGTGGGGGCTGGGCAGGGAGCCAGAAGGAAGGTTTTGGGCGTGGCCGCTCCTGCCCACCTCCGTTCAGGCTATACACCTCCAGGCGGGTAGCTGGGTAGCTGTCAGCACTGCTGCAAACCTCTGTTCCCTGAGTTAGGAGTCCGGCTGACAGCGACTCCAGACGCAGGTAATGGAGTAGAACCGAGAGGAGCGAGGCTGCTCAGCTCAGTTCAGGTCCCAGTCCCACCACTTACTTGGCCACATCCCTCCAAGTCTCTCTGTCTGTAAAGTGGGGTCCTAAGGTTACCCATAGATACTGTGAGGTTTCAAAGAGAATCAACTGAAGGGTCACCCGGCTGTCTGAGAGTAGTCATCAGCATATGATGGTTGTGTTTTCAAAAATGGCCGCTGGGGACTGGCATGCCCCAGTCTTTTTGGAGGTGGGGTGCAGTGGTGAATCAGACCTGGGCTGTGCCCTCTGTGGGGGTCCACTTGGTGAGAAGCTTTGCAGGTGTAAAAATGACATGTGTCCAAGGTAGCAGATAGTAAGGATGGGAGGTAGTGTGGGCTTTCTGGGCTGAGAGAGATCATTTCTTCTTGGAGCATCAGGAAGGCTTCCTGGAGGAGCCTTTGCCCAAACGTTAGAAGGTAATTCGGAGAAGGTCATCCTGGAAGTAAGGAAGGTATTCCAGCCTGTAGCAAATAAAGGGAAGAATGTCAGAGCAGGTGACCTGCTGGGCAGAATGGGAAACAGACTCTGGACTGTGGCTTAGGGCTGCTTCCTCTGGGTGAGAGAGGGAGCCTCCAAGGCCGAGCGGGATGGGCTGGCTGAACCCTGGACTGAGCCTCTGGGTTCAGTACTGCAGGTCTGGAAGCAGAGAGGTTTGTGGAGCTGCTTGGCAGTCATTGAGTTGGGTCCTCTGTGAGCAGAGGTCCCCGCAGGTCACATTCGCCGTGCAGGTTGGTTTCTAGGGCCTGCTTTTAGGAACTGGGTGTGTCTAGAAAGCCAGCGCTCTGGAAACTTAATCCTCCCAAAGGTCACTTTGCCTGGAGTTTGGAGGAGGCCGCCACGGGCCATCAGCAGTACCAGAGGAGTAGGGCTGTGTCCCATAGCTTCACTGATGTGGCGACATGTCCACAGGATTCCAGGCGTGCCGAGGCAAAACTGCCATACCCTGTGGCTGGGGCCACCCCTTAACCTTACCTGTAAAGTGCCGTGGTGACCTCTGGCCTCAGAGGACACAGGAATGTGAAAGCTCCTTTGGGGATGGGGGGTGCTTTAGGATTCTCCCTTCCACATGTGGAAAGGTATGGGGGAAGAATGCTTCATTTGCTGGGCTGGGGATGGGCCTCCACGCATAGGTGGGAGGTGGGACCGGTCCAGGGTCCTCTGAATGTGTGATCAGAGTCCGGACATAGAGCCTGGTGTGTTGGTGGAAGGCAGAGGGGTAAGTTCAGATGTTGTCACAGTATTGTCCTGGTCCCAGGAGGGGCAGGAAAAACTGGAATCTGGCCAGGGTGGGAAGATGAGGTGGATGGACTTGGGACAAGCCTAGGATCACAGGGCAGAGCAGGGTTGAACAGCGAGTGGGCCAGGGCCGGGACAGGCCTGGGGTCAGAGGTGGGGTTTGCGAGGGACACGCCAAGGGTGGAGGGTGGGGCCCAGGGCTGGGATGTGCCTGGGGACCCAGCGAGATGACAGAAGGTTTTCGCAGGCTCTGCCCACATCCGCTAGGCATCCACGGGCCTCAAATGCCAAGTCTTCCTTCTGGTTTCTGCCTAAAGCCCCTGTCCCTTGATGGGGGGTGAGGGGAGGAGGGCAGGAAGGAAGTCCCAGGGGAGGGGCGCCCCAGCCCCGCACGGCTGGGTTTGCCATGAGCCTGGGTGGTCACAGAGGCTTTGGGGACAGGGAGGCGTCCCCTTTGGCTGGGGAGCTGAGGGCGGGGCTGCTCACTCTGTTTGTTGTGTTCAGCCTGGAGAGCTTGCCCCCAGTTGTGTTGGGAATGTGGACGGGGGCGCTGGAAGAGCCCGCTTGGACTGACCCGAGGTTTCACTCGCCCCAGCCACTTTAGGGGAAGGATCTGTAGGGGCAGGACTGCCTCCCAGGGCCACTGTTTACCTCACCTTCCACTTCTCCACGTGACCCCCTCTCCCTGCTCCCTTTTAAGGGCAGGACCGGGCTGGGCATCACCGTGGGCATGAGTCCCACTGGCGGGTGGTCTCTCACCTGTCGTGCCCACACGCAGGGCTGAGAACCCTCGGTCAGCCTTGGAACATGGGCCTTGGAGCCACCCGGCCACAGACCGCTTTCACCAGCTTCTGTATGCGGGAAGTTGTCCTTGTTAGAACGTTCCAGTCCAGAGGGCTAACTTGGGCAGGAGCAGGTTGGGTTTGGACAGACGTTTACTGGATCCTACACATCATCGTTTTATTGCAGGGTAATCTAGGGACAGTAAAATCCGCCCATTTCAAACACACAACTAGAGTTTTGACAAAAGCTTTCCAGTCACTCCCATGGGCCTCTCCACCCTGCCCCCTACCCCCTAGGCCCTCGCAGCCCCAGCTACGGCTTTCTGTGGCCTGTGGGCTGGCCTTTCCTGGACTTTGATCAGAACGGATGTCTGCCGTGCGTTCTCCTTTGCGTCCTGCTTTGTCATTCAGCGTGAGGCTTTCGAGGCTCTTCTTGTGGTTGAGGGGCCTCAGCAGTGTGTAGCCTTTTGTTGCCAAGTAGTGTCCCCCATCTCCCACCCCAGGAGAAGGCAGTGGCACCCCACTCCAGTACTCTTGCCTGGAAACTCCCATGGACCGAGGAGCCTGGTAGGCTGCAGTCCATGGGGTTGCTGAGTCAGACACGACTGAGCGACTTCACTTTCACTTTTCACTTTCATGCACTGGAGAAGGAAATGGCAACCCACTCCAGTGTTCTTGCCTGGAGGATCCCAGGGACGGGGGTGCCCAATGGGCTGCCATCTTATGAGGTCACGCCTAGTCGGACACGACTGAAGTGAGTTAGCAACAGCAGCAGCAGCAATGTTCCCCTGGGTGGACAGTGCGGTTTGCTTCTCCAGACACCTGGGGGTGAACCTTTGGGTTGGTTGTTTTCCACTTAGGGGCTGTCATGAACTTTGATGTGTATGTTTTTGTGGGCATGCACTTCTCTTTCTCTTGGGTAAATACCTAGGAGTGGAGTTTTTGCATAAATGTTATATTTAACTTTATAAATAACCAGCCCAGCTCTTCTAGCTGTATTATTTTACATTCCCCCCAGCAGTATATAAACATTCCAGACTGTACCCCACCCATCCTTGCCAACATTTGGTGACGTCAGTCTTAATTCTCTTGACTCTCCTGGGTATAGGGTGGTTCCTCATGATAGTTCTGATTTGCGTTTCCCAAAAGGCTAATGACATTGAGCGCCTTTGCACGGGTTTATTTGCCATTCAGAGTATCTTCAGATGGTTGATGTCTCTCTGATTTCACTTTTTGCGTATGTTTATTCTGCATCGGATTAATGTATGAACCACGTTTGTTAAGTACCTACTCTATCACATGACACTAAGTCCTAGGGGTAAAAGGACTGTGTAAACTTTTACCTCCCCCCCTAAAAACATAATTGCACATCTGTTGTTTGCTAACTGCTGTGATGCCTGAAGGAGATAAATGCACATGGAGCAGGTCAAAGAGGAGTTGGAGGGGCGGGATAAGGGGGCCAGGGACCATGGTGTGTGTTGTGTTAAGTGCTTTGCGAGCACAGGAGAGAGAGGGTCTGTCACGGCAGGCTTCATGCAGATGGCTCTTCAGGCCTGATAAGTGGGTGTTAGCAGGCAGGCAGAGCTGTTGCTGGCGAGGGCACAGCATTTACGGAGACCGGGGGCCTTGCGGGAATGGTAGGAGGGTGGTTGCCGGAGCTGGGACTTAGAGGATGCTTCTCTGGACTCTGTCGGGTGAGGGGCCGGGCAATCCTGTGGCTAGGAAGCTGAGAAGAGTCCAGGCCTCTGGCCTTGATGAGGGGCATTAAGGGGACGGGGAGACTGCGAGGTGGTCAGAAGAGGTGGGGGCGATTGGGGGCAGGTCAGATGCGCCCGCAGCAGCCTCCCTGGGACCCCATGCGTTCACAGCCCGTAGCTGCTCCTTTCACAAGGCACTGGACTCTGCAGTGCGCGTCCGCTGGTGTCGGGGATTAGATGCCTGGCTCTCTCTGCCCTCCTGGGAGGACGCTGGGCTCTGATGACAGAGCATCTGAGCACAGGGCCGCAGGTTTGCTGAGGCCCCTGGGCCGTGTGTGTCGGGGAGTGCCGTGATCGACTTTGATAAATTGTACGTTTAAGCCTGATGACTGAGTCCAGAGAGCTGCTCTTGGTCTCCGACGCTGGCCTAGTTCTCACTGCAGAGTCCAGCCAGCCTTGGATTTGAGCCACGAAAGGGAGTTTCCCAAATCAAGGGATTTGAACGAGGAGGGGGCCCCCAGCTGCCTACCCGCCTCTGTGTTCCTGCTCCTCCAGGCCAGAAACTCCGGTTTTGGTCAGACCCCGCCTGGCAGCCTAGGGAGAGCTGGTTCGGAACGGGGGAGACTCACCCTGGGGAGCTGGACTCAGAGAAGGCAACAGCCCCTTAAAAGTGGGAGAAAATTAAGAGTCGTAGACTTTTTTTTTTCCTAAGGAAACTTTTATGTCCCATGTGTATTTTGAAAATACGTATTTGTTTGGCAAGTACCGAAAGAAAGCAGATCACCTCGCATCTTATAAAGGAGTTAAATTGCCTAGAATTCTTGTCACCCAGGCAGGTTAGCGTACTTCTGGGGTTTTCCTTATGGAGGTTTTGGCGTCTGTATTTGTGTGTGTCCGTGGGTCATTTTCCCACCCAACTCCGTTAATCTGGAGAGTGGAAAGCAAGTTTGCCCGCTTCTGGGTTGCCTGTGTTCATTCTGGTCTCCTCCCTGCAAACCCGGCCATTGCGGACATCTACACGGAGCACGCCCACCAGGTGGTGGTGGCCAAGTACGCGCCCAGCGGCTTCTACGTCGCCTCCGGAGGTACCTGTCTGTCCGCGCGCGTGGCTTCTGGCTGCACGTGGTGTGGCCCACCCTGCCCCGGCACCCCCTACCCCCTGCCCCGAGTCCTGGGCGCCTGACTTGGGAAGGTGCGGGGTGGATGAAGGAGGCAGGGAGGAAGGTCCAGGAGGGTGGGGAGGGTAGATGGGGCAGACACGGGAGTGTGAGCCACCGAGAAGCCCCTTTCCAGAGCTGTGGCTGGCAGTGCTCCAGCTGGCTCCAACTCAGAGGTCAGCAGGACGCCCAGGAGCCGCTAGGGCAGCTGTGTTGTGATGTATCAAAGCCCACTGAGTGTGTGTGAGTGTGTGTGTTTCTGACTTGTAGCTTTGCCTTGTGTGTGTATGTTTCTGTGTGTGAGTGTTTCTGACTTGTAGCTTTGCCTCGTGTGTGTGTGTGTGAGAATGTGTGTGTGTTTCTGACTTGTAGCTTTGCCTCGTGTAGCCTTTCTCTGCTGCCCCTTTCCCTGTACCGAGCACCACTCTGGCCTGGGGCAAGCACTCATTTTGTTTGGCAGTTGGGGTCTTGGCTCCCTCCAGCCGGACTTTTGTGCTGCTTGGTGGGAGGCTGGGCAAGAAGAGGGACATGAGATGACCGTGGTAAAGGGGGCTGGGTTCACCCCAATGCCGTCTTGTCTGCAGCGGAGAAGCTGGGGCACACCAGGTAGACTGGCTCCCCCCGGCGTCTCCCATTATCTGTTCCTACACTCGGCAGGTGTTGGCGGGCATTCTTGCCTGTGTCCAGCCGGGTCTCAGGAAGGGCTGAGTGGATGAGCTGATGTGAGCCTTGCCAGTTCCCCCCGGAGAGGGATGGAAGTGAGCAAATTGCTGAACGGGCTAACGGCCAGTGGAGAAGGGCGGGGCTCGTACATCCCGGTGGCCGCTCATCTGCACTGCCCTCTCCATGCCCGGCAGGCGGCATCCAGGTGTCCCTGTAGGGGTTGCCCCTTCCTAGCTGTGCTGTTGTTTAGTCGCTCTGTCCTATCTCTGCAACCCCATGGACTGTAGCCTGCCAGGCTTCTCTGTCCATGGGATTTGGATTTCCTAGGCAAGAGTACTGGGCTGGGCTGGCATTTCCTTCTCCGGGGGATCTTCCCAACCCAGGGATCAAACCCGAGTCTCCTTTACCGCTGAGCTGCCAGGGAAGTCCTCCTACCTGTGCAAGCCTTCCTTAAAATAACTCACCTTCCTGGGCCTTAATTTAACAAACCAGAGCTTTAGTTCCTACCAGGTTGGTTTGGGGAGGACCCCGGGCAGCAATGCGTGTACAATGCCTGACACTCCGGGATGAGAGGCATGCTCACTGACGGCTGATGCCAGCTGCCCAGGGTTGTGTGTGTGGGATTTGGCCAGGAGTTGGCACGAAGTGGGCCCTTAATGATTTTTATGTTTGGACCTACTCTTGACTCCGTCTGTAAAACTTGCCCTGATTTATATCCTGTGACTTACTCTAGCCCTGTGATTCCCCGCCCCCGCCCCCGCCGGCCCTGCTTTGCTTGCCAGCACAGCGCCTCTTCAGTTAAAGCCAGGGATTTGGCCCTGGTGCCTTTTAAAATGTGTCTTCTCAGGAGAGGAGTATGGTTGGCGCAGCTCAGCGCCCTGGTGCTGGGAGCCGCGGCCCAGCTGCTGAATCACTCGCGAGCCCAGACCTGCGCGCCCGGTACCGGGGCAGGTCACTGAACCAGCAGGAAGCACGGTCCTCGCCTGCTGGTACAGAGACCGTTGCAAAGGACAGTCCGCAGAAGTAAAGGCTCCATCTCACGTTTTCCCTCTCGTGCCAGCTCCCGGGTTTGGTGGGGAAGTGAGTGGGGTGGGGCTGTGAGCTGGCAGGCCGTGGGCGGTGTGTTTTATGTTTCTAGCAAGCTGGTCCTTTGAATGGAGCAAAGACCAGGAAACAGTTACTGCACGGAGATCAGTGCTCTGGGCTAAAGATAGTGTTGTGTGTAAAGTATGGGGCTGGAGAGGTGCCGTACCCTCTGGCTAAAGTGGGTTACCCAGCACCTGCTATGTCCGGAGTGGGGTTGGGGGTCCCAGGACCTCAGGAATCCTGCGGTCACTCCCAGACGGGGCTCCAGCCTCAGATCTGTGAGTCTTTAGATCCCCGTAAGTTTGGCTGGTCCACATTCAGGTAAAGGATCAAACCTTCCGGAAGGCCTGGGTGAGGAGCCCAGGCCCCCAACCCCTAAACCAGACAGCAGCGTATGCCTTGGGGACCCTGGCTCCTGGCTGGTGGTCCTCAGGGTAGAGCCATTCCAGGGCCTGATTTACCTTTCTAGGGGATCTTCCCAGGCTGCTGGGCTGCATAGGGGTTTCTACCCCTGACACCCCAGTAATGCTGGTGTGAGCCTGACCAGCATCTTTTCTGGATGCAGCTTATTGTCTGGGGAGAGACCCTCTCCGGATGGTGGAAGGAGGCCTTGTGGAGGGCAGGAGCCCTTCCCCAGCCCTGTCTGCCCCTGTGTACTGGGGACCTCTGCTCTGTGGCCCTGTGAGTGCAGCACGTGGATACGTGCTTGTGTTTGCAAGCAGGTGCCCGGTCTGTGCTGTACCCCCGTGGCCTAGTGCAGGGGCTTGGTCCCCGGGGGTACCCGCTAAGGGCTGTCCTCAGCCGATGGGGCCACGCCTGTTCTCTAACCCCTCCGTCTGTTTCCAGCCCAAGTGCTCCTGAAAAGAATGAAATGTACCAGCAGGGCCCATCAGAGGAGGCTGATGGTCCAGGTCAGGGTCGGGGGGCAGGTGCTGGAGAAGAACTGTGATGCCAGGCCTGTTAAGGGGAGAGTGAGCTGAGGGCAGGGCAGGCGGTCCCCTCCTGAGCCCGGGAGGGGGAGAGCAGCTCTGCTGTCATGGGGACCGGGGGTGGGACTGTTTCTGACGTGTGCTGCAGACGCTGCTGTGTTTTCCATAACTCCGTGTAGCACCCTGGGCTGGCCTGAGCACGGGAACTGCACGGCCTGGTACATGAGTAAATGTGAGCACACACGTACGCGTGAGCACGGGCGTTGGTGTACGTGTCCTTCCTGCACATGCAGTACACCTTTCCCTTCTCCGGCCTCTGCCCCTTTCTTGCCTTTCCCTGCCGGCCCATTGGTTCAGCCAAGGGGCTTAACTCGCTCAGGTCAGCTTTTGCGCTCACCGCAGGCAGCGTGCCAGGCTGTCCGGCTGAACCAGTCCAAAGACCAGGGGCCCCTCATGCGGGCCGTTCACAGGGAAGCCCATGTCTCCTTCCAGCTGTCCCAGGGCCGGACGGGAGCCCTGGGTGTGCAGAGGCGGGGTCCCCGGTGGCGTCTGCAGAGCCTTAAGTGCCAGCTCCCGGGTTTGGTGGGGAAGTGAGTGGGGTGGGGCTGTGAGCTGGCAGGCCGTGGGCGGTGTGTTTTATGTTTCTAGCAAGCTGGTCCTTTGAATGGAGCAAAGACCAGGAAACAGTTACTGCACGGAGATCAGTGCTCTGGGCTAAAGATAGTGTTGTGTGTAAAGTATGGGGCTGGAGAGGTGCCGTACCCTCTGGCTAAAGTGGGTTACCCAGCACCTGCTATGTCCGGAGTGGGGTTGGGGGTCCCAGGACCTCAGGAATCCTGCGGTCACTCCCAGACGGGGCTCCAGCCTCAGATCTGTGAGTCTTTAGATCCCCGTAAGTTTGGCTGGTCCACATTCAGGTAAAGGATCAAACTTCCGGAAGGCCTGGGTGAGGAGCCCAGGCCCCCAACCCCTAAACCAGACAGCAGCGTATGCCTTGGGGACCCTGGCTCCTGGCTGGTGGTCCTCAGGGTAGAGCCATTCCAGGGCCTGATTTACCTTTCTAGGGGATCTTCCCAGGCTGCTGGGCTGCATAGGGGTTTCTACCCCTGACACCCCAGTAATGCTGGTGTGAGCCTGACCAGCATCTTTTCTGGATGCAGCTTATTGTCTGGGGAGAGACCCTCTCCGGATGGTGGAAGGAGGCCTTGTGGAGGGCAGGAGCCCTTCCCCAGCCCTGTCTGCCCCTGTGTACTGGGGACCTCTGCTCTGTGGCCCTGTGAGTGCAGCACGTGGATACGTGCTTGTGTTTGCAAGCAGGTGCCCGGTCTGTGCTGTACCCCCGTGGCCTAGTGCAGGGGCTTGGTCCCCGGGGGTACCCGCTAAGGGCTGTCCTCAGCCGATGGGGCCACGCCTGTTCTCTAACCCCTCCGTCTGTTTCCAGCCCAAGTGCTCCTGAAAAGAATGAAATGTACCAGCAGGGCCCATCAGAGGAGGCTGATGGTCCAGGTCAGGGTCGGGGGGCAGGTGCTGGAGAAGAACTGTGATGCCAGGCCTGTTAAGGGGAGAGTGAGCTGAGGGCAGGGCAGGCGGTCCCCTCCTGAGCCCGGGAGGGGGAGAGCAGCTCTGCTGTCATGGGGACCGGGGGTGGGACTGTTTCTGACGTGTGCTGCAGACGCTGCTGTGTTTTCCATAACTCCGTGTAGCACCCTGGGCTGGCCTGAGCACGGGAACTGCACGGCCTGGTACATGAGTAAATGTGAGCACACACGTACGCGTGAGCACGGGCGTTGGTGTACGTGTCCTTCCTGCACATGCAGTACACCTTTCCCTTCTCCGGCCTCTGCCCCTTTCTTGCCTTTCCCTGCCGGCCCATTGGTTCAGCCAAGGGGCTTAACTCGCTCAGGTCAGCTTTTGCGCTCACCGCAGGCAGCGTGCCAGGCTGTCCGGCTGAACAGTCCAAAGACCAGGGGCCCCTCATGCGGGCCGTTCACAGGGAAGCCCATGTCTCCTTCCAGCTGTCCCAGGGCCGGACGGGAGCCCTGGGTGTGCAGAGGCGGGGTCCCCGGTGGCGTCTGCAGAGCCTTAGGCAGCCCGCTGACTGGTTAAAGACTAACTCGTCTAGACTGCAGCGGACTGGGGGCTAGTCTGAGGCTTCGCACGTGTCAACTCACTTTGTCGGCACAACAGCCCTCTGGTGGCTGGCTATCCCCCCTCGGGTGCAGTCGTAGTGGGTATTCTAGACCCGCAGAGCCGCAAGGGGCAGGGGTCACGTCTGCAGCGGATGCCCACCCTCGAGTGGAACCAAACAGGAGACGGTAGCTGTTCCCCTGGACCTCATGCTCAGTGAAGCGGCCAGGGATCCTGGAAGCAGGGTGAACAGAGCTGCTGGGGGGACGGGGTCGGGACTTCCCTCGCCACCCCACCCTCACCCCCGCCCCACGTGGGGCTGAGCTCCTAGCTTTGAGAGTTCCTGTAAAACACTCCGCCTTTCCTGCTCCTTTGGGAAGGGGCGTGTCAGGGTTGGTGCTGGGAACTGGGTGTCAGGGTGGAGGCGGGCAGGGAGGTGGTGATGCTTGATCACTGATCAGTTGCAAGTGCTGCAGTGAGAAACCAGCTTGGCATCAGGTTCTGCCTGGAGTGTCATCCCTCCCAGCCCCGACCTGTGTGTCTCCCAGGAGGCTCTCAGCCACTGGTGCTGGCGGGATGTCTGTCTCCAAGAGCAAGGCTTGCAGGGCACCCCTCGTTTCCACTGGTCACTGCAGCATCCACACAGGAGAGACGGCCTCACTAGGATTGTCCTGTTTTGCAAATGAGGATCTTTAGCTCCTAAGTGTTAAAGGAAATTGCTCTGAGTCCCGTGTGCCAGTTCGACCCCCTTCAAAGAAAGGAATACAGTCATAAATCAGACTGCTTCCAGGGTTTGGGGGGTGCCACCGTGTGTCCCTGGGCTTCCTGATGGCCTGTGCAGGGCCCGTATCCCCGGGGAAACGCTGGGACCCCATGCTGGTCCTCATGGAGGCAGTGGGCTCAGTGATAGCATCTGAGTGCTGCTTACTTGATGGATGCCTGCGCCTCCAGCCAGCCCACCAGCCTAGGGACCACAGGCAGCACCACATGGCGTGCCCAGAGCCCACGTGGCCCTGGCCCCAAGGTGAGCGTGGCCCTCACCGCCCCGCTGTGCCCACAGACGTGTCTGGGAAGCTGAGGATCTGGGACACCACGCAGAAGGAGCACCTGCTGAAGTATGAGTACCAGCCCTTCGCTGGGAAGATCAAGGACATTGCTTGGACAGAAGACAGTAAGAGGATCGCCGTGGTCGGGGAAGGAAGGGAGAAGTGAGTCTGGCCTCCACGCCCGTCCCCCCTCTCCCCGTCCGTGTCCCTTGCTTGGCTTTCTGTCCTGGGCACCCCGGTGGGAGGGCTGCAGTGACGTCGGTGCTGCTCGGACTGGGGGTGGCAGGGTGCGTGATGAGTCCTCTGGGTGCTGGGCCTTCAATACAGGGCTGGCTTTAGCAGTGCACGTCTGAAAACCACATGTCGCCACAGGGAGCCCCCCCACCAGGTTTGTCTCGGGGCCCAGGCACCTCCTTTTTTCCGACATCCTCCGTCCTTCACCTCCTGGAACCCGTGCTGTCCTGCACACGTTCTAGATACAGGGAGACAGAGCAGGTCAAACCGTGGGTCTCCTTAGAGTGTTTACTGGGGTTCCTCCCCAAAGCTTCCCCGCCACCACACCTGCCGAGGGGGGAGGCTGGATGTGATCGCCAGGTGGGCGCACCCCACACGGCCTTACTAGGGAGGAGGCACGCTGGGCAGGTGGCCCTGGGCAGCTGCTTGCCCTCACAGGGCCACTGACCAGCAGGGTCTGGACTTCGCTCCAGGTATCTGGCTCCAGGTGCAGGCAGGGGTCCGTCCTCAGCCCCACTGCTGCCGTCCAGCACTTTGAACTTGTCTCCATTTCCCTTACTCAGGCTTTCTCTTAACGAGTATCCTGATAGTATTCACCCTCCCGTCGTCTCTTTCGTCATCCTTGTTGGTCTTAATTCCTTCTTCACTGAGTCAGAGCTCGAAGTGCAAACGGCACATTTTCATTGCGTGCCGACTGCTCGCTGACTGCAGGATGGCGTCTCATTTCGAGCAGGGGCCAGTACTTGGAGTGTTTCCTGGTCCCCACCTCCAACCACCCCCCCATCACTCCCCCCAACCCCTCATTAAAACAGCCGTGAAACTGGTGAACCCTGAGCCACTGGCCTGGCTGGTGCTTCTGAGGCATCTTCACGTGGGGGCTTCCTGGAGTCTGGGCTGTAAGACATGGTCACCCAGTCCCTTTCCGGGGGCCTTCGGGGCCGCTCTTGCTAGCTCTCCCGCATGTCAGACGAAGCTGGGGTGCCATGTGTTGGTTCTTTCTGGGAGCACGTGGGCTGCACAGTCATGAACAGGGTTACCCCTGCCGGCACCCCTGCCCCTGGTCGCTAGCAACACAGCTGCCCGTCCCAGTGACCTGGCAAGGCCTGACGTTTCTCTCCTGTGGCTCCTTTCATTGGGTGAAGGTTTGGAGCCGTCTTCCTGTGGGACAGCGGCTCCTCCGTGGGAGAGATCACGGGCCACAACAAAGTCATCAACAGCGTGGACATCAAACAGAGCCGGCCGTACCGCCTGGTGACCGGCAGTGATGACAACTGCGCCGCGTTCTTTGAGGGGCCACCATTCAAGTTCAAGTTCACGATCGGCGTAAGTGAGCATCTCTGGAGGGTGGTTTTAGGGGGAGCTTTATGGCTTGTGCGTGAAGCGAGTGGAATCTAGACCTGTTACATGCTGGTGGCAGAAGGTCACGCATGCACAGTGTTCATGCCAGGTTCGCTGGATGATGGTTCCAGCACTCGGGGGTGGGTAGGGGGAGCAGGTTCACCCTGGGACCATGTGTGTACTAGGCAGGGGGCACATCTGACCAGGCGAGTGTCCTGGCCCAGAAGGGTCCTGTTAGGGGAGCCCAGCTCCGAGGCAGCCTGCCCTCTGGTTGGCCAGTGTGAGGCCCACTGAGCCACAGTGTGGCAGAGGAGGTGAGCTCCAGGGATGTCTGGGTCTGTTCCCTCAGGCACCTCCTGGGAGATGGATGAGGGCAGGGTCACACTGGAAAGGTGACACGTGGTAAGCAGAGTTGGGTGCTCTGCCTGTGGGGGTGTGTTCTAAATGCTGAGTGGAACCACACAGCCTTCTGTAGGAATGACTGCAGGGCCTTGGTCCCCCCACGTGGGCCTGACCCTCTCTCAGCCTCACTTTATCCATCTGCAAGATGGGCGTGGGACGTGGGCGTGAGAGCATTTTAGCAATGGAGTTGGGCTGTGCACAGCGCCCTCCGCAGGTCCAGAGCAGCCCACGAGGTTTGTTTCCCACCCTGGGGGTCTGAAGCTGGAGTATAGAAGGAAGGGCACCTGGCTGCGGACGGCCCACCTGTGAGTCTCACGGACCACCCATGGGCTCTCCAGACCTGCCCTCCCAGGGTCTCTTGTGAAAACACTGCACGGCCGTCAGCCCTGCTGGTAGACGTGGACGTGACCTTGCTGAGCTGCAGAGTGGAGGACACTCGGCCCTTTACTGCCGGCTGTGTTCCCTGGAGGCGGCTGAGCTGGGCTTGGCCAAGGTCCCAGGACGTGTCCAGAATGTTAGTGGCTCGCTGAGGAGTCCTGTAAACTCTGATGATGATGCAGTGAGTCATGAAGAGCGGGCAGGGTGTGGCCCGATGGTGGTGAGGGTTCTTGGCGGGCCCCTGGGCTATCCCAGGGACAGGACCTGGGCCTTGGGCAGCATTTCCGTACGTGGGCCTCAGCCCAGCTGCAGAGGGCCTTCTCCAGGTTCTCTGTTTCTGGTGAAGCAGGTCAGTTTTATCCCAGGTTCCCCGAGTAGGGTCTCTGGCTGGCTGCCTGGGAGGCACAGTGGGCACGGCTCCTCTGCCCTTCAGGGTCGGCAACCTGGAGTCCCTTCCGACACCCCCCATCACCTCCCAGAGGCTGGCCCCTGGGGCTGCTGGTCGTGGTGGGGGTGTGGTCAAGGTCCTGTTTCCTGAGCGGGGTAAGGTACTCTGGAGCACGGATGAGTCATGCTGAGTCAAGTAGCTGGGCTTCCTGCACAGTGCCCAGCGGAGGAAGGAGGGGAGGTTTCCGTGGCAACCAGAGGCTTTCCCAGCTCATCACTGTGGAGCTAGCCCGCCCAGCTCCCCACGCCCCACACACACATTGTGTTTGTTTTTACTTGGCTGAGTTATGGGTAGACAGGGCTCCTTTCCCTCCACCCACAACTGCCCCTGCCCTAACCCACCCAAGGATTTAGTTGCTCTTTGCAGATGTAGGTTAGACCCAGCAGCTCAGCGGTGGTGGGGGGTAAGTGGACTCAGGATTCTTTCCAGACTTGACCCGAGCCTGTGCGCCTCATCCCTGTCAGAGATCAAAAGGGGCTGCGGACCAAGAATGGGTTCCTGGGTGGTAGTCCAGCACCACAGCTGGCCAGCTCTGCAGCCAGGGGGCTGACCCTGCCTCTGAGTGCCCCCTGGTAACAGGGTGAGGCCAGCCCTCGTCCACAGCCCCAGGGCTGGGGTGAAAGGAGAGGCGCTGGTGGGCATGTGAGTGTCCATGAGGAGCTGTTGGGCTCTTGCTGCAGAAGATTCTAACAGGCTCAGTTGGCCTCGAACAGAAAGGATAAGAGGACACTCGGGGTCCCCCATACCCTCCTAAAGTGTCTCCTAAGGGGCTGGCAGCAAGATCAGCCTGTGACTGTTCCGTGTGTACCTGGCCTCGACCCTCACGGCCCCAGGACGAATCTGTAACATGAGGGCCGCCCATTGGTCCACGTTCCAGCTCCTGCCATCTTCCTCCTGACCACATTTAGGGCTGTGGGGTAAGGGGTGGGCATGAGGAGCCCAGAGGGGTCAAGTTCAAGTTGCTGCCTCAAAAAGGAGTAACTGGTGTTCCGGATCCACTCCCAGGAGGCTTGGGCCCGGGTGGAAGGAAAGCAGTGCTAGAGAACACGTGGGGTGGCCGCCCGTCCACCCGCCGGCCTGAGCGCAGGGGGCCTGTTGTTCTTCCTTTGTTCAGGGTTTGTTTAAACTACCTTCTGTTGGCAGAGCGAGAGTGGAGACAAAGCTGAGTCATGCCAACTGTAGCCAGACGGTCCAGGTTCCCGCCTGGCCCGCCTTCCTTGTTTGTCTGAACCTGAAATGGGCTGAGAGGCTGCAGGAGCACGGGGTGGAGGTGCTGCAATTCCAGTTCCCCCTCAAATTGACCTCAGCCCACCCCGGGAAGTGGGACCAGCGTCCAGGGCACCAGCTGTGCGACAGAGGCCGTGGGCAGCAGTGTCCTGTGCCCAGGGCTGTAGATTCCCCTTCGAGGCCCTCCAGGTGGCCCCTTGCCCATCCTTTCCTCTCCCACGCGGCCTTCTTCCTGCTGAGGGCATCCCTGGGCTAGGTGGTCACAGGCCCACTAAGCATCTCGAGCTCCCATGTGTCTGCACCTGGCCACCTGTGGCCTTGGTGAGTTTCCACGCTTCTCCAGCCTCTACTTCCGCCTCCATCAGGTGGGCACGTGGGCACTGCTGGAGCAGACGCCTCTGTGACTGTGTCCACGGTCCATTCCATAGTATGTGTGCCTGATGAAATGATGGCTCAGAGCAGGAAGCGTTGAAGGCCTTCTTTGCCCCAGGCCCGCTTGTCAGACTGTGGCTGTGTGAGCTGGGACTGGAAACTGCCCACCGTGTCTCCTCAGGCCTCTGAGAGCAGAGCACACCCTGGCTGAGGAGGGGACACCTGGCCTCCACTTCGCCCAGGTGGGCTGCACAGTCTGGCACCTGAGTGTCTCACACATCTCCCAATGGGAGGAGCTGCAGTTCCTTCTAGAGCCTCAGTCTACCGTGATTGCGAGTATCACCTTCCTAGACACGTAAACTTTGAGCTTGAATGTGTGAGGTTTCCGGGCTGTTGTGATTTCCTATGTCCTTATGACAGGGCAGGAAACAGCTTTGCATTCAAGCGTGTCTCAGGTGCCTGCTCTGCAGTGGCCCTGTCCTGGGCACACAGGTGACCTGAGCTGTCCTTAACCACCACAAGGTTCGTGCCAACTTCTCAGAAGGCTGTGTCCATGTCCGTGGGGGTCATGCTGGAAGGTCAGTGGCACAGGGGGTGACCCAGCCAAGCTCCGTGGATGGTCAGTGGCCTAAGGAGGGTTCAAAGGAGCCTTTTCATTCTCCCATCAGGTCCAGTGGTCACTCTGGGCAGGTCAATGCAGGGTGACTGGAGAGGCAGAGGAGGAACATGGTGCTGCCCCTCCGGGCACTTAGCAGAGGGTCCTGACCTCGCAGAGGAAGAGGGAGTCAGGTTTGGTAGGGGGCGGTGGGCTGAAGGGGGCAAGACAGCCTTCCAGGTCAGGATGGATACCCACTCCTGGGGTACTGACCGCGGAGGCACCTGCTGCCCTCAGTGACTGTGGGGGTGGTGGGCCTGGGCATCCGAGCTGTTTGGTTCCTTTGCAAGCCTGTGACGTGGGATCGGGGCAGGTGACCCAAGGTTTCAACATGCAGGTAGGTGTCCTGCTGCAGAACCCTGCTGAGGCCGGTAAAGCCCGGGCAGGCTCTGGGAACACCCGAGCTGGTGGGCTGGTCAGCTCCGTGGAGCCCAGGGGCTCTATGTCCCTGTCAGTGACTAGACTCGGTGCATTACCTAATTACTGCTGTGGCTCCCATCTCGGGTTTCTCGGTCGGGGTTGGGGGTAGGGGTGATGGGGGAGCAGCAGTGATGGGGAAGAAGATTCTAACAGGCTCAGTTGGCCTCGAACAGAAAGGATAAGAGGACACTCGGGGTCCCCCATACCCTCCTAAAGTGTCTCCTAAGGGGCTGGCAGCAAGATCAGCCTGTGACTGTTCTGTGTGTACCTGGCCTCGACCCTCACGGCCCCAGGACGAATCTGTAACATGAGGGCCGCCCATTGGTCCACGTTCCAGCTCCTGCCATCTTCCTCCTGACCACATTTAGGGCTGTGGGGTAAGGGGTGGGCATGAGGAGCCCAGAGGGGTCAAGTTCAAGTTGCTGCCTCAAAAAGGAGTAACTGGTGTTCCGGATCCACTCCCAGGAGGCTTGGGCCCGGGTGGAAGGAAAGCAGTGCTAGAGAACACGTGGGGTGGCCGCCCGTCCACCCGCCGGCCTGAGCGCAGGGGGCCTGTTGTTCTTCCTTTGTTCAGGGTTTGTTTAAACTACCTTCTGTTGGCAGAGCGAGAGTGGAGACAAAGCTGAGTCATGCCAACTGTAGCCAGACGGTCCAGGTTCCCGCCTGGCCCGCCTTCCTTGTTTGTCTGAACCTGAAATGGGCTGAGAGGCTGCAGGAGCACGGGGTGGAGGTGCTGCAATTCCAGTTCCCCCTCAAATTGACCTCAGCCCACCCCGGGAAGTGGGACCAGCGTCCAGGGCACCAGCTGTGCGACAGAGGCCGTGGGCAGCAGTGTCCTGTGCCCAGGGCTGTAGATTCCCCTTCGAGGCCCTCCGGGTGGCCCCTTGCCCATCCTTTCCTCTCCCACGCGGCCTTCTTCCTGCTGAGGGCATCCCTGGGCTAGGTGGTCACAGGCCCACTAAGCATCTCGAGCTCCCATGTGTCTGCACCTGGCCACCTGTGGCCTTGGTGAGTTTCCACGCTTCTCCAGCCTCTACTTCCGCCTCCATCAGGTGGGCACGTGGGCACTGCTGGAGCAGACGCCTCTGTGACTGTGTCCACGGTCCATTCCATAGTATGTGTGCCTGATGAAATGATGGCTCAGAGCAGGAAGCGTTGAAGGCCTTCTTTGCCCCAGGCCCGCTTGTCAGACTGTGGCTGTGTGAGCTGGGACTGGAAACTGCCCACCGTGTCTCCTCAGGCCTCTGAGAGCAGAGCACACCCTGTCTGAGGAGGGGACACCTGGCCTCCACTTCGCCCAGGTGGGCTGCACAGTCTGGCACCTGAGTGTCTCACACATCTCCCAATGGGAGGAGCTGCAGTTCCTTCTAGAGCCTCAGTCTACCGTGATTGCGAGTATCACCTTCCTAGACACGTAAACTTTGAGCTTGAATGTGTGAGGTTTCCGGGCTGTTGTGATTTCCTATGTCCTTATGACAGGGCAGGAAACAGCTTTGCATTCAAGCGTGTCTCAGGTGCCTGCTCTGCAGTGGCCCTGTCCTGGGCACACAGGTGACCTGAGCTGTCCTTAACCACCACAAGGTTCGTGCCAACTTCTCAGAAGGCTGTGTCCATGCCGTGGGGGTCATGCTGGAAGGTCAGTGGCACAGGGGGTGACCCAGCCAAGCTCCGTGGATGGTCAGTGGCCTAAGGAGGGTTCAAAGGAGCCTTTTCATTCTCCCATCAGGTCCAGTGGTCACTCTGGGCAGGTCAATGCAGGGTGACTGGAGAGGCAGAGGAGGAACATGGTGCTGCCCCTCCGGGCACTTAGCAGAGGGTCCTGACCTCGCAGAGGAAGAGGGAGTCAGGTTTGGTAGGGGGCGGTGGGCTGAAGGGGGCAAGACAGCCTTCCAGGTCAGGATGGATACCCACTCCTGGGGTACTGACCGCAGAGGCACCTGCTGCCCTCAGTGACTGTGGGGGTGGTGGGCCTGGGCATCCGAGCTGTTTGGTTCCTTTGCAAGCCTGTGACGTGGGATCGGGGCAGGTGACCCAAGGTTTCAACATGCAGGTAGGTGTCCTGCTGCAGAACCCTGCTGAGGCCGGTAAAGCCCGGGCAGGCTCTGGGGACACCCGAGCTGGTGGGCTGGTCAGCTCCGTGGAGCCCAGGGGCTCTATGTCCCTGTCAGTGACTAGACTCGGTGCATTACCTAATTACTGCTGTGGCTCCCATCTCGGGTTTCTCGGTCGGGGTTGGGGGTAGGGGTGATGGGGGAGCAGCAGTGATGGGGGGGTAATGATGGGTATAATGACAGTGGGGGAGGTAATGATGGGGCACAGGTAATAGCAGGGTGGATGGGGGTAATTATGGCGGGGAGGTTCTTGGAAGGGTCCACTGATGCTGCCCGAACCAGGGCTCTGGCTTGGCCGCGCCTGAGGCTGGGTGGCCCGCACCCCAGGGGCCTGCAGGATGGTGCCGCCCCTCCAGGACCTTAGGGGGTCTGGGGCCCCCAAGCCCAGCTCTGTCTTTTGAACCCTCCGTGATGTTTCCACCAGCCTGTTCCTCCTTTGTCCTCTGGCCTCCCCTCCCCTTGAAACTGGCTATTTTTAGCCCCCCCCTTTTTGGGGGGGGTAATGGTCTGCTCACTGTTCCTCCCTTTAAATTGGCTATTTTCAGGAGCAGACATCAGTCTCCCACTCATCTGGGCTCTTGGCTCCAGTGGCAGGAAAAGCTGACGGGGAGACTTCTAAAGCCACAGCGCCTGGTCTCCGGGCGGGGTACGTCTGTCCTGTCCAGTCTGACCCCTGCCCGGCAGCCTGCCTGGTTCAGGGGTGGGACGACAGACAGATCCGCACGTGTGATGTCCCTGTAGGGCCGGGGGTGTTGAGGGTGGCAGGCAGGCAGTGGGGAGGCCTGGTGACCGTGCGGACCTCTGAACTGGGTGTGTGAGGGGTTAGTCCTGTTGTCTCAAGGAACCACAGTACCCGGAGTTGGATGAGATGGCATTGCAGGGTGACCCAGGGTCCTACTGGTTCATAGCATGTTCTTCACGCCCCCCCCAGCATAGCCCCCACTTTGGCCCCATGATCTGCTCCACCGCGGGGCACTCTTGGCATGCTGGGTCAGTCACAGGGACCCAGGGGGGCTGGGCTACCCCCCTCCCTCACCCACCTCACTACCCAGGTACCCAGAACAGCAGGGTGGGGTCGGCCAGTAGAGGTGTGGACAAGAGGACCAGACTTGAGAGCAGGTGTGCAGAGCAGTGGTTGGGTCGCTTTTCCGTTGACCTCGTGCAGGAGGAGCTGCTTCTGCCTGTCCCTCCTTCGATCCCCATGGGGTGGTTCTGGGAGGACTGGGAGACGCCTTCCCAGCACTTGTCCTGAACCACCCCAGGAACAGAGTCTGGGAGCCCTTGCCGCCCAGGAGGCTCCCTCGCAGCCCTGGGGACAGCAGGCCGCTGGCCGTGGGGGTTAAGGATCTGACCCCCGGGCTCCTGGCCCAGTTGGCCAGCCCGCCTGCCTGCCTGCCTCTTGTCCAGGGCCGAGAGCCAGAGCTCTGCACAGGAAACCAGAGACCTGGGTTCCCAGAACCCGGGCCACTCAGAGCCTGGTTGTCCCCTGGGGAAAGAAGGGTACCCAAGGCTCCCCAGGGGGTCTCAAGGTGGTGGGGTGACTGTGAGCCGTGGCCGTGGGGAAGGGCAGTCAGAGGGCCCAGTTTGGAAAGTTCGTTCATTTTGATGGATCGCGAACCCGCTGGGAGACGGCAGTTCTCCAAGTAACTCAGAGCACAAGCCTGAGAGCCGGAAAGGTTGGCCTGAGAAGCAGGATAAGGATAAACAAAAAAGGCAACACAGGCCATCCTGGGGTGGGGGGTGCGTAACCCAGTCTCTGCCCCCATCTTTGTGTTGAGAGAGTCCGTTCCTAGGCAGGTTGATAAGTCCAGGGGTCCCCAAGGAGAGAGGGGTCTGGAATTCTCGAGGAGAAAAGGACAAACTTTTTTCCCCTCTACATTCCTTAGCATTATATAACAATAATGTATCCTGCTTGAGGACAATTTCTGGAAAAAAACCTGGCTAATCCTGTTATCTTAAAATGTAAATTATAGGAATGGGTCTAGTGAGGTCTTTACAACCTCCAGACATTCTTTTGATTCACTGTAATAGATAATTAAAAGTATATAACTCCATTGCTAACACTAGCGAGGGGGTACTCTTTCTGCCCCTCTTCTGATGTCGATGTCAGAAGCTTTGCCTATCTCTTTTATACTTCAATAAAACTATTACACAAAAACTCTGAGCAATCAAGCCTTGTCTCTGGCCCAGATTGAATTTTTCTCTGGCGGCCAAGAATCCCGGTGTCTTCTGTGGTTCAGCAACAACTTTCAACGTGGTCCCCCAGTGTTTGCCCTGAGTCCAGATTTCCCTCCCCCTAGGAGGACCCCTGTGGTGTTGGGTCAGGGCCCACCCACCCTCAGAGGCCGTCATCTCACCCTGTTTCCAGTGAGGTCACGTTCACAGGTCCTGGGATTTCAAGCCATCTCTTCAGGACAAGTCAACCCATAAAATTTATATACAAACACGTGCAACTCCTTTCAACCCAGCAGCTCAGGCTTTAAAACTGTCGGTGTTTTACTCGGCGGCGGCCAGGATTTGCGTTGAGTCGAATTGCTTTTCCTGCAGGTGGGGCGGCTGTGGCCACTGGGGCAGGTGACCTTTAGGAGAATGGACGACACGTGTCGCTTCATGCGTGCTGGCGAGGGGTGGGCTTTGGATTGATGGCTTGTGGGGTTTTCAGAGGATCACTCTCTGATGCAGAGGTGCAGACCCTTCTTGACCCAGGAAAGAATGACTTCATTACTCCTTTAGGTAATGGAATCACCTCTGGAGGTCGTATCTCCTCAGACTCTGGTTGCCAGGAAGGTCATCACCACTGTTTAATTTCTTTAAAACCTCAGTTAATTCAGCAAATGCCCAGATGAGCGCCTGCTGTGTGCTGGGCCCCGGGCCAGGCTCCGGGGACTCCGGAACGAGGCCTCAGTTGCAGCCTCACCAAGCGTAGGGGTTCTGAGCTAGAGTGGACTTCAGAGCTGAAAGGAGGGCCGCGTTTCTGGCTGCAGAGGTTGGGGAGCATGTACATCACCACAGGGAGGCCTGGCAGGCAGAGATGGGCCCTGCTGAGGCCGGGGGCTGAGCCAGACTTCCTGGCGTGTCCGCTCAGAGGGCTCCCACGGACCGGCGTTCGCATGCACGGTGGTCGTGGGCCTCAGAGCTCGTGTGGGCTTTCCTGAGCTGCCTGTCCCTGCTTAACCATCCCGTTTCCTGCAGGACCACAGCCGCTTCGTCAACTGCGTGCGGTTCTCTCCCGACGGGAACAGGTTTGCCACGGCCAGTGCCGATGGCCAGGTGAGGTCCAGGACGGGGAGGTGGGGAGCGGGGGGCATTCATTCATTTCTTGGGCCTCTGGTTGTTCAGAACAGACAGACTCAGCGAAGCTGGTCTCAATGGGCAGCTCCCTCTCTCATCCTCCTAGGATGCGACTCAGTTTGAGGCTGTGTCCCCAAAGCGTGATAGCCCCAGCTCTCTGTCGGTCTCTTTAAAGGAGCTCGAAATTCATGCAGTTTTGATGAATTCCTGTAAAGTCACAGTTGCCGGCCCTCTTGATGGTGGAGCGGCGATGAGTGGGAGGAGCTCAGTCAGTGTGCTGGCGGCCGGGCACACACACCTACACGTGATGCGTGTGTTCATGCACGCATACGTGATTCACGTATTTGTACTTCCTGAAAGATCTTCATCTATGATGGCAAGACGGGAGAGAAAGTGTGTGCGCTGGGAGGAAGCAAGGCCCACGACGGCGGCATTTACGCTGTGAGTATAGGCCGTGTTCACGGCTTGCTCTGTGCTTATGGTGGGGCCTGTCTGCATTTGTCGTCATCCATATGCGGGTTGAACTTGGAAGCTTGAGATGAGGGGTCAGGAGTGGGGGCGCTGGCAGAGACCTTCAAGGTCACACGGGACAGGGTGCTGTGGCCCTATGGCTGGGATGCTCATCCTGTTCTTGCCCTTCGTGTTCCACCACCTCCCGGGCTGTCGTCCCTGCTCAGGCACCGGGGCTGTGGTTGAGTCTCTTCCCCCTCGGTGGAATGCTCTGACCCGTGACCACCATTTGTTTGAGTAGATCAGCTGGAGTCCTGATAGTACCCACTTGCTCTCTGCTTCCGGAGACAAAACCTCGAAAATCTGGGACGTCAATGTGAACTCGGTTGTCAACACGTTTACCATGGGCTCCAATGTCCTGGACCAGCAGCTGGGCTGCTTATGGCAAAAGGACCACCTCCTCAGCATCTCCCTGTCCGGCTACATCAACTACTTGGACAAAAACAACCCCAGCAAGCCCCTGCGGGTCATCAAGGTAAGGCCGGGCCACAGAGCAGCTCGGCCTGCAAGGGCTGGCCGGCGGGGAGGCAGGCATCCGGCCGGAGAAGGGGCAGCAGAGGCGAGGTGGAGGCCCAGTGGAACAGCAGGACGTGGGTTGCTTTGGGGATGTGAGTTTAGCAGAAATGAGAGGCCAGACGCCGAGCTCCCCTTCAGCTGCTGTGAAAGCTGGACGTTCAGGGCAGCAGCCCGCACCCCTGCTCACGGGGCTTGTTTGTCCCGAGGGGCTCAGCCTTCCTCGGTTAGGAGCCCACCAGCTGTGTCCCCAACGTGAGGCAGGGCGAGGAAGATGCTGAGCCCCAAGACGAGGCATGTGGTGGGGTGTGGCCACAGTTGTGGGGGTCCCAGCTGTCCTTGGAGCTGGGCCAGGACGATGTGCAGGGTGTGAACGTGAGAATGAGTGGGGAGGCACTTGTCCCGTGTGGTTGGGGCAGGGCGGCCACCAGGGAGTGGTGAATGGGCACTTGAAGCAGACGTGGACTCGGAGAAGCCCGTGGAGCCTTGAGGGGCAGAGGCCCCTGGTCTGGGCAGCAGGGTCCGATACTGGGGGCAGTGGGGAGGACCCCCTTCCCTGCCTCCCATCCTTATCTCATTGGGACTGCTCACCCAGGCCAGCTGACCACCAGTATCTGCCCCAAGTGTCCCGTCCAGGTGGGGCTGTGCCTTCTCCCTCCCTCAGCCCTGGAGATGGTGGCATCTCAGAAAATCACAGCCAGACTGGGGACTCCTGTGTCCCGGGGCCCCACTCTGACCCCCTTGCTGCCTGCGGGCTTGCTTCTGCTGTGGGGTGGGGTGCTCAGGGTCGGCCTCATCTACCCTGGCGGCCCTGGGTGAGCCATGCTTTCGGGAGGGGCCTCCACAGCAAGGCTTCAAGCTGCCCTCCATCCTACAGCTGAGCCCGGGGGCTGAACGTCAGCACCTCCTCACGCCCTGCTCACTCAGCTGCTTTTGGGCCATGCAGACAGGCTCTGTGAGGCCTAGACCAGGCTGGGATTATTCCCTGGGGGCCCAGTCCCTCCCGCAGTCCGTGGATCCAGCTGCCTGACCCTGCAGTGTGTGTGCACCCCACAGTCTGTGAACTGGTGGCTTTCGTGGGTTCGGGTTCCTGATGACCGTGCCCATGAGGCAGGGGCCAGGCCAGGCCATCTGCCTCCTTAGGCCTTGTATGGCTAGCTTGTGAATCACAAGGGGTGTTTGATGCCGACATCGGGCTGCGAGTGAGCCCAGAAACTGGGCTGAAGTTAAATCAACTCTTCTCAACCCTAGTGCACATTCAGGTCATCTGGAAATTTCCATAAAGGGCTTGATGCCTGGCCAGCCCTGTCGGGATGCAGTTAGAGACCATAGGAGGCTCTGAGGGGCCGGTACTTTTAAGATGCACCCAGGTGGTCCTGTGGCTCGAGCTGAAGCTACATCAGAATCGAATCATCTTAGCGGGCCTGCTTGTTAGAACACGGCCGCCAGGTGGCACGCAGTGCTCACAGCGTTTGTCTGTGGGGCGCGGGAGAGCCCAGTGCTCACAGGCTCCTGGCAAGGCTGCTTGCTGCCCCAGACAGGGCGGGCCAAGTCCCCGGGCATCCTGTTGCTCACAGGTTCTGTCTGGGTCCCTGGGCTTCATGGGGCGAGATTCCTGGTGAGGCCTGGTGGGTCGCTGCCCGGTGGAAAGGACTCAGGTTCCTGAGAGCTGTGTGCACCTTTCTCTGATGATACATGTCTCACTGCGGCAACAGCCAGCGGTGCTCAGAGGCCCCCGGCTGCATCTGAGGAGGGGAAAGAGCTGTGATTAAACCCCATCTCTTAGATTTCCAGCCCAGGAACAGTTAGTTCAGTTCAGTTCAGTCGCTCGGTCGTGTCCACCTCTGCGACCCCGTGGACTGCAGCACGTCAGGCTTCCCTGTCCATCACCAACTCCTGGAGTTTACTTAAACTCGTGTCCATAGTCGGTGATGCCATCCAACCATCTCATCCTCTGTCGTCCCCTTCTCCTCCCGCCGTTAATCTTTACCAGCATCAGGGTCTTTTCCAGTGAGTCAGTTCTTCGCATCAAGTCACCAAATACTGGAGTTTTAGTTTCAGCATCAGTCCTTCCAGTGAATATTCAGAACTTATTTCCTTTAAGTCTGGTTGGATCTCCTTGCAGTCCATGGGACTCTCAGGAGTCTTTTCCAACACCACTGTTGAAAAGCATCAATTCTTCAGCGCTCAGCTTTCTTTATAGTCCAACTCTCACATCCGTAAATGACTACTGGAAAACCAAAGCTTTAACTAGACAGACCTTTGTTGGCAAAGTAGTATCTCTGCTTTATAGTACACACGTCACGTCGTGGCAGCAGTTCTCAGAGGGCAACAGTCAGTGATGCTCAGAGGCCCCCGGCTGCATCTGAGGAGGGGAAAGAGCTGTGATTAAACCCCGTCTCTTAGGTTCTTTCCATCTCAGAAGCAGTTCAAAAGGGAGGTTAAATGCCCTCCTTCGAAGCAGGCGTCTGGTTCTGGGCCCCTTTGTTGCCAATCAGGGAGGGATCACAGCCCTGGCACCACCCTGGTTGTGGGATCACAGCCCTGGTGAGGGTAGGGGACTCAGGAGAGAAGAATCCTCACGAGCCAGGGACAGAGCTGGAGCCATGAGCTGGGTCTCTGGCTGGAGACTCTCTGGGCCATCCAGTAACCTTGGGGTTCTGCTTCTGCGAGGGTTGGGTCCTTAGTACTGCTCCTTCACCTTCGTGGATACCCAGCCCTAGGTGGGGGCTTGTCCTCTGTGGCTGGGGATAGGGGTTGTCTGCCTGGGTCAGTCTACACAGACCCAGGCGCTCTGCTGGGGCTCCCGCTAGACCCCCATCTTCCATGCAGGTCGGGGTTAAGTGCCTGGATAGGGGGGACCAAGATATCAAGGGGGTGGGTCAGCAGGAGGCGGCTGACCCAGGCCAGCAGGCAGTGTTTCAGGCCCACGAGGATGGTGGCCTCTTCCCTGGGGCTTAGCCGGCGGCGAGCGTTTGACAGTCACTGGCGGGAGACAGGCGTGTCCTCAACTCACCCCACCCGTCTGTCTCCTCTGCAGGGTCACAGCAAATCCATCCAGTGCCTGACGGTGTATAAAAACGGCGGCAAGTCTTACATCTACTCCGGGAGCCATGACGGACACATTAATATCCTTTGACTCACAGCGCTGGCTCACGGGCCCTCCAGGAGAGGCGGGAGCTTCCTGTTCCCACTGGGCCAGAAGCCAGGCCGGCCAGGTGTTGGCCATGGGCTCCTCTGCCTGCTCCTGGCCACCGAGGGCTGGCCCGGCCCACGCTCGGGCCCTCCAGCTCCAGCTCACGGCCTGGACTTGATGGGTCACTCACTGTGCGGCCTTGCGGGCTTGGTTGCTGAACTTCCCTGCTCGTGACCTGGTCCTGACCTCACCCCTCACGAGCAGCAGAATCCATGTGCGTTAGGATCCGCAAGGACTTAGAGCCTGTTGAGGGGAGTCCCCTTGTCTTAAAAATGGGAAAAGCGAAGCTCAGACACCTCAAGTGGCCTCTGCTCAGCAACAGCAGAGCTGGGCAGAGCCCACGCCCTGTCCCCCACTGCAGGGCTTTGGGGTCCCTCCAAGACGTTCCCAGCCGCCCTTCCAACCCTCCCGCTCCAGGATGGTCAGTGATGTCCGCAGGGCCTGGCTCGGCAAGGCACCGTGGCTGCATGAGAGGCCTGCCCGTGGCTGCCCTGCCCCTGGAGGGGCTTCCCCAGCCCCGCACTCCCTCTGCTCCATGGTGCCGCCTGGTCCGTAGGGTTCCCTCCTGGGAACGGTCCCCTGCAGCCCTGAGGGAGGGGGACAGAGGTCCCCCTCTGCCCCTTCAAAACAAGGAAAAGAGGGTACAACCAGGGTCCTGCCCCATGTCCCCCAGCTCCAGGCACCACCCTGTCCTCCCTGTTCATCCCTGGCCAGCCCTGGTGTCCACTCACCACAATGTTGACCACCTGGGGGATTCACGGCAGAGGGGGCTCCCATCCTGAGACCTGTGAGCTGCAGAAGATGCCCGCAGCTTCCTGGGGAACTGTCCTCAGTGCAAACAAAGACGGTTCTTTGTTGATGGAGAGCCTCATAACTTAAAAACAGCTCACACCTGGGCACCCCGTGCAGATGGTCAGCCTGGGACAGGTGGCCAGATGGCACCTGGGCGGCCATCAGCCAGTCCTCCAGGCACAGGCCACCTCCCACTGAAGGTGCTGGGCTGGACAGCAGGCAAGAGAGAGCGAGGGGGTCAGGGGGCATTGGCCTGGGTATGTGGGTCCCCACAGGGCTTCCTTCTGAGCCCCCTTGGACAGAGGCGCCGCTCCATTTTGGCAGGACACTGCTGTCCTGCGACCTGCCCAGTTCTCATTCTAGAGACGGGTGGACTCTCCCACTGCGTGCCCTCTTGCTGGTTGATCACAATGTCCATTTCCTGAAATTTGGAGCTGAATGTGCACGAAGAGGTTCACTCAGCCCAGTGCCCACCGTCCCTTCCCTAATGTGCTGCCCGGGATGGGGGGACGGGCTGTGGCCTCCCCAGGGTAGGGCACGCACCACATCCTGAAGCCAGGTTCTTCCTTAACCCCCTTTCCCACATTACTGGGATTCTGAGACAGGGGAGAACGACTCCTTTGCTGGGAAGGGCCACACGAACCAGGTGTCCAGGATGACCGTGGACGAGCACGGGCAGCTGGTGAGCTGCAGCATGGACGACACGGTGCGGTACACCAACCTCGCACTGCGGGACTACAGGTGAGCGCGCCCCGGGCCAGACGCACCCCTGCCCTTCAGCCCGTCAGCAGCGGAGTCGAGAGCCACAGACTGGTCACCCTGCTGCGGGGACCCTTTCACCCAGCCTGGGAGGCACCACGCTGGGCTCAGTTCTGTGGCGTTTTCCTCAGTTTACCATTTGTTGAGAAGTGGTTTGTGCGTGCAGATTTTTCTGGGATGTGTCTTTGTAGTTTTAACCAAAAGTGCTAGGTCCCTCAGTCTTGTCCAGCTCTTTGCAACCCCATGGACTGTAGCCCGCCAGGGTCCTATGTCCGTGGGATTCTCCAGGCAAGAATACTGGAGTGGGTTGCCATGTCCTCTCCATGAACCAAAAGTAAAGGTGACAACTTTCACCCATCCCATTAAAAGTACCAGTTGTATATGTATATACATATTTGTTTGTTTGTTTAATTACATTGTGGAGGAGACTGGTTAAGGCCGTGGAAGAGTGGGAAAGAGAAAGTGCTAGTCAGTCGTGTCTGACTCTGTGCGACCCCATAGACGGCAGCCCACCAGGCTCCCCCGTTCCTGGGATTCTCCAGTCAAGAACACTGGAGTGGGTTGCCATTTCTTTCTCCAATGCGTGAAAGTGAGAAGTGAAAGTGAATTCGCTCAGTCATGTCCGACTCTTGACCCCATGGACTGCGGCCCACCAGGCTCCTCCATCCATGGGATTTTCCAGGCCACAGTACTGGGTTGGGGTGCCATTGCCTTCTCCGGGATTGAACCTGGGTCTCCCGCACTGCAGGCGGATCCTTCACCACCCGAGCCAGATTCTTTGGGAGGTTAGGTCCAGAACTGAATTCTGTCTGAACGCAGGGAGTGCCAGGCAGGGTCTCTGGGGCGCACACGGGGCCCGACTCAGGGCAGCGAGGGGGCGGCCTTGGCATGGCCGCGAGACCTGCTGCTTTCGCCTCCCGCCGCCCCCCGTCCCAGCCCCCCATCCTGACTCTCTCCCCTGGAGTTGGGGAGCCTTGCCTTCCTCCCTCTCATGTCTTGTTCAGCAGAGGCTCCTTCGGCCGCAACCGGGTGGAATTCCCACCCGTCAGCGAGCGGCTGTGGTCCTCACTGAGTGTATGTCTGTGCCTGCCCTGCACCCCTGGAGACTAACGCGTCCTTCTCTCCACAGCGGACAGGGCGTCGTGAAACTGGACGTCCAGCCAAAGTGCTTGGCCGTCGGCCCCGGGGGCTACACCGTGGTTGTGTGCATTGGCCAGGTATGGCTCCCACCGGGTCTGACCAGAGCGTCCGGACTGACCCTGCGCAGTATCTGGTCCCCACGTCCCCCCACAGCTGTGTCCGTACCTCCCCCCCCGCACTTTACTGAGAGCTCTGCTGCGTGTGCTGAGGGCCTCCCATGTGTTGACTGAATCCTCAGCAGCACTATCAGTCTTGCGTCATCCCCACCTCACAGATGGGGAAACTGAGGCACAGAGGCTAAGCTGTCCCAAGGCTGCATCCGGCAAAGGGCAAAGCTGGGATTTGAACCTGGGCAGCCTGGTTAGAACCCACACTTAGGGGTCAGATGCCCTGCATGGGGTGGTCCCTCACCCCTGCTGCCCAGAAGAGGCACAGCCAGTGTGGCTGGGTCCATTCATTGCAAATCCCAGCCCTGCAGCACTTGGCGGTGTAGCTTTGGGCCTTTTCCTCACCCTCTCTGAGCTTTAGTTTTCTCGTCCCTTAACAGCACACAGGGAGGGTTACGAGGAAGTACACAGCAGGCTGTTGGTACCACCTCTGCAACTGAGGAGGCTGAGAGTGGCCATGCCTCCCTCCCCGAGGTCCTCTGATGGTGGAAGGTGGCACCCGGGCCTCCGCGGCCTCTGCTCTTCCTGCCCCAGCATCCTGGGTTCTCATTCAGGGCGGTGAAGGTCTGTCTCTACATGCCATTTCTTGAAATTTCCGGAATACACCGCCCTTGACTGAGACCCAGGCCTGACCCACTTTACCAGGACACTGCTCTGCAGCAGACGCCATCTGTCGGCGGGGCTGGGCATCCCGGCCTGCAGGGTGGAGGAGGCAGGTGCAGTGGAGCCCCTGTTGGCACAAGCAACAGACCCGTTCTGGAGAGCTGTCATTCGGATCCACCGCCCCTCCTCCGTCCTGGGAGCTTAATTGCTTCGGGGAGCGAGGATTCCTGTGTGTCCTAGATAACACAGCCCTCCCGCCAAGCAATTACAGTAGACAGCGGGGTGGCCAGTGGGGTGCACGAGGAATTGAGGGCTGGGAGCGCCATAGCGAGCGTGGGAAAGACTGGACGTGGGGAAGAGCCACCGAGGCTCTGCTTAGAAGGGGCTGGTGGGTACAGGGTCTAGTCCTAGGTCCCCAGGTTCCCAGGAGTCCATGGCCCACGTGATTGGGTGTGATGACTGCCCTGTTGCATTCTGTTCCCCTGCTTCTCTCGGGCATCCTGACCAGAACTCCCCACGGCCGGTCATAGGGTCTGCAGACTGTGCTGGAGGGGCCCACGATTCTCGGTCAGGGAGCAGCCACTCTGAGACTTGAACCAGAGTCTGAACAGAGGCCCTCCATCTCTCCCTTTCGGAGGTGCTGGGCAGTAAGGGTTCCTGAGTCGGGCTGATGACTCGGGTGAATGTTGGTCCAGGTGCGTTTTCAGTAGCAGGTTTTAGGGTGGGTGCTGCCGCCCATCGCCTAGGCTTCACCTCCCCCACCCCACAGCAGAGCCCACAACAAACCCCAAGGGTGGCAGAGGGGGGCTGCCTGCCCCTGGGACCACTGGTGGCTTGAGCCGGGATCAGATGGGATCAAGCCAGAGCTATCACAGGTGGAGGCCACACTGCTGGGACAGTCCAGTGAATTAGAACCAGGAGCGGGTAGCAAGAGGTGGGTGGGGGTGGGGACCAAAGAGGGTCACCATGTCGGGGGTCCCTGAGCCGTGTGCAGGGGGTGGAAGGTGCAGCGTGGTGGCCAGGGCAAGGCTTTGAGGTCTTGCAGCCCATTTGGGAGTCCCTCCTCAGCTCTGAGAGCTGCAGGGCTTGTACCTCGTTTGCTCCTATGTTGACAGGAGGTGACCCTGCCACCCCAGGGACCTGCAGGGTGCGTGGCTCACACAAAATGGGCTTCAGCGGCTGGTTTTGTTTACTTTTTATGAGGCATTTTGCTTACTCTGAGCCCTGCATTCCATCCTCAGGCTGGCTAGGCACCGCTGGGTTTTTAACCCGGGGAGCCCAAGGCTCAGGACGGTTCATGAGCCGTGTGTGTCCATCCCCTGCCCCTCTACCCCTGCCAACCCCCATCCCAGGCCAGCAGGTGGCTGAGCCAGGATCAAGTCCCGTCTGTGTCCGCAGAGCCCTTCTGTAGGGCCTGGACCCCTGGGCGCTGAGCCCCACCTGCCAACTCTGTCCTGCCCTGGCAAACAGGAGGGAACTGAGGCAGGGGCTGGCCGGGGCAGAACGAGGGGTCGGGTGTGCCCTGGGTGCTCCAGGCTGCTTAGCCATGAGCCCTCTGTGTCCTGTCCTCCCCTCCCTGCCGGCGCTGGGGACAGACAGACAGCCTCCACGGACCCGGACTCCCAGCGCTGCTGCCTGCCTGCTGGAGTCAGCCCCCAGGGGCCCGGTTTCCTCTCTGTTGGCGGGTGGGCGAGTATCAGCACTGTCCCCGAGTACCAGGGACTCACCAGTGACATTGCTAGCAGTTTCACACACCACGGGTCAAGGTTGCAAAGGATGTTCCTTTGGACAGACCTGAACGGCCAGAACTGAGAAGTCCGGCCAGTCCCTTTCATTTCTGGTGTCAGATTAGAGGCTCGTCGCTTCCACGTGCTGTGTCTTGAACATGGGACAGTCTGTCTGTCATTACGCCCGATGGTGTGTAGTTGGAGGAATTCAAGTTCATAAGTAGCAGATGGCTCACACAGACGTCCGGGCAAGTGGTGGGGACAGCACCATTGATGCTGATGAGGGAGTAACACCAGGGGCCCCCCAGGCAGTCCCACTTAGTGCTGCTGAAGCCCTGTCCTGGCCCCCCGCGCTGTCCTGCCGCTGCCCCCCGCCTCCCACCCCCGAATGGGGCCTGGGCCATCTGTCCCGGGCCTCTGCTCCAGCGCTGTCTGTGTGTTTCCCAGATCGTTCTACTGAAGGACCAGAGGAAGTGCTTCAGCATCGACAACCCTGGCTACGAGCCTGAAGTAGTGGCTGTGCACCCGGGCGGGGAGACAGTGGCCGTCGGGGGCACGGTAAGGCCCTGTCCCCACAGCCTCTGCCCTGGGGTCTTTGAGTGATTTAGGGGAGGGTGGTCAGGGCTGTGTGGGAGCCAGGCTACCTCCTGCCACCCAAGTGAGAATCTCCCTGGGCTGCCCCCTTGCCCCCGAGGAGACCAGGGTCCCAGCAATGAGCAGGCTGTGCTGAGGGCACAGGGCAGGGAAGCCCTCAGTCTGGGCGTTGGTCCTGGGGGAAGTTGGGGGAGCCTTGTGGGCACAGGGAGGGGACAAGGGAGCCTTCACCCCATGCAGTGCAGCGCCCACTGGAGGGCTTCAGGTTCCCTGAGTCTGACTTCCTGACATCTGCTCTTTCCCCTCACCTCCTGGCCCCTGAAGAGAAGTGCCGGGACCCCATAAGGATGGGGTGTTTGCTAGGACAGGCTGGACAGAACAGGGAGAGAAACCTGGCACCCGAGGGGATTTGCTGGGCCGGGGCATGGGGTACAGGGCACGACAGATGGTGAGGCTGAGTGCATGGTCAGGTTGGATGAGGGGCCCTCGCTGGAGACCTAACACCTGTATAGGTGCTTCTCAGAGTTCGGCCTGTGGACACTTAATTGGAACATACTGGAAGTTTTGTAAAAAGGGCAGTCTCATGAGCACCCAAACACCCACATCACAGTTGGGGGTGGGGAGGCAGGGATCTGCAGTTTGATGTGATTTTAAGATAATTAAACCTCTTTTCATGTAATTCTGCCCACCATGCTAAGCCAGCCACCAGAGCTACTGCTGGGTTGTAGGACATGTCCTCTGGTGCCTGGGGATGAAGAGGTAGTTCTAGCACCTGAGCTGGCATGTGGCCAAGCCGGCCAGTGGTTGGTAGGGAGGAAAAGCACTGCTTCTTATGGATACTTGGGCCCCTCCCTCCAGGAGGATGGGCTTCGGGAGAGTGGGGGTAGGGTGAGGGTGTGGGGAGGGTGAACATGTTGTCTGTGGGCACAGGCACCCATGTCAGGGGAGTGACCTGCCGCCCCTCTGTCCTCCCGCAGGACGGGAACGTCCGCCTCTACTCCATCCTGGGCACCACGCTGAAGGATGAGGGCAAGCTTCTGGAGGCCAAAGGCCCTGTGACCGACTTGGCGTTTTCCCACGACGGCGCCTTCCTCGCGGTGTGCGACGCCAGCAAAGTAGTCACGGTCTTCAGCGTTGCCGACGGCTACTCGGTGAGTGGGTGGGCCCCCTGCCTCAGCCCCACACCAGGCAGCACAGATGGCAGGAGGAGTCCACAGCCTCTCTCCTCGGTCATCACTGATGGGGTGGGTGTGCAGGACATGGGGCTTTGCTGCTCCTGGAGCATGATTAACGTGGGCCAAGGAGACTTCCTCTGCTGTCCAGCAGTTTGTGGGCTCATAGCAAAGTTGCCAAAAAGTTAGGGGCCTGAGTGGGAGTGAGGCTGCAGTGAAATCGGGCTGGTAGGTTCACCTCGGCGGTATTGCCCAGTGACTTCTGGGACCTTCTCTGTCAAAGGGCTTAGGCTAGGGTTTTTTGGTTTTTTTTTCTTTCTTAGATATCATTGCCACTTAAAGTCCTGCCAAGTGTGAGTGCTGGTCATCCAGACGTGGCCTTGCACTCAGGGTAGGGGGGATCCCTGGGCAGTGAATGAGTGAGAGGACCCTGTTGCCAGGACCTCAGAAGCTCATCTGGCCCTGGACAGCCGATGGCACTGGCCTAGGAGGCGTGAGAAAGCCTTAGACCCGTGCAAGAGACTGCACTCTGGAGGGCTCCAGTCACCCTCTGGGTGTGATGGAGCTGGCGTGATTGGACCGCAGGGCAGATGGGGGGAGGCGTCACTCCAGTCCCCCCAACCAAGCCAGCCTCCCCCACCCCCCAACTTCCAACCCTTAGGACAGCTTTGAAATTCATAGCAGAGTCCCAAGAATTTACCACCTAGATTCTACCATTACCATTTTACTGTGGCACATTACCCATCTAGTAATCTAATTTTTTAGTGCATTTAAGTGTACATTTTGCCATTAAGTATATCAGCCCACATATTGACTAGAGTTCAGTGGTTTCTTAGTTTTAGCTGTAAAATTTACATATAATGAAGAACGAATGAGATCATAAGTATATACACGTGCTTTGCTTCTGACTGCGACCCACACCTCCATCAAGATAAAGAACATTCCACCTCCTAGGAGATTCCTTCCACCTGAGTAGCACATTTATCAAGTCCTGCGTTTATCACATCTTGAGTGATTTCATTTGCATATAACAAGTTTACAGCGTGCTGAGTACCCTGCAGAGTAGACTCAACAAAAAATGAAAGAGGCAAACTTGAAAATCATGGTTAATCTAGGAATTAAGAACAAGGTGGAATACTCGAAGTAAAAGCATACCTTCAGTTAGAGAGCATTAACT
>SJYC01064361.1:0-17687 GCA_006408675.1 Madoqua kirkii | reverse complement strand
AAAAATGATTATTGATGTATGAATCTAGTATTAATAATTATAAACCCATTCCATGTTAGTACATCTTTAGGAAAAATAATTATATTTTCCAAAACCTACAAATAAAAATAGTAGAAGAATGACATTGCTTTGTATCAGTACTTTGGAAAATTTCTTTAATGTCTGGCTTCTCCAATCTACAAAATACATCTTTTAGTTGAAATTTATAAAGAAAATGTGGCCATGCACTGATACACACTTGGAAAAGGGACATTTATTTGAATCATGTTTTTAGAAAATTGCAGATATTCATCTTTGACACTATACCAAAACTCAAGAAGTAGAAATTTCTCCAAGGTTAACTGAAAGGTGGAATTGAAACCATTATAAACTTTATGTACTCTGTTATATTAAAATTCACTCAATGCATCTTTGATCTATGCATAGTTTTATATCATTCTTTGACTATTTGAAAAATACTGGTTCATTATGCAGATCTTTCCAGTGTGAACATTTTATATAATATCAAAAAAATCACATTTGTTCAGCTCCTCACCTCACCAGCCTCATCAGAAACATCATTAACTATTGAGAAGGAAGCTCTTGGGCTCATGGAACTTAAGGTTTCCAGATGATTATTCTCTGTCCTTGGGTGTCCTTGGGGCCCTTCCGTAACCTGTCTTGTTGTCCCGCTTGAGGTAGAGTTGCTGCTGTATTATGGACTCACCTTTAGAGGAAGGAGGCATACAAGTGGTCTTTAGGGCCCAAACACCCATCATTTCTACTCCCACTTTGGGGAAACATTAGTCCTCTGACCATACCTACATGCAGAGACCTGGGTGGCTGGAGTAGTGGGTGGAGAATGTAGTCCAGGCTAGGCACCCCATGCCCAGCCAAATTCTAATGTCAGGCATTTGCTCGCCTTGCTAAATCTGGTTTGCTTTCAGGCAGATCTGGGACTTCTGTGTTTCCTAACATCTCTGTTAACAGTATCCTTGGATTGCAAGGTGAATTTTTAAAATCTTTCTTTAGTTGTCCCTATCTGCATAAGTTTTCCTCAATCTCTGTGACTAAAACAAAATAAAGTAATATTTGATTACTGAAATTATTGAAACTGATATAAAACTCTAACCACACATGATATAAAGATGATATGAAGTTCCAACCATACGTGATGAAAATATGATATAAAGCTTCAGTACCCATCTGAAGTTTAGCTGTCATTTCTAAAATGTATTCTGAAGTTACACTGATTATATACTTGAGCTTAGAGCAAACAATTTTTAACTTCTAAATACCCCACTTAACACGTATGTTGAGATTCTATATAAGATTTTATTTATAGAAGTAATTTTACTGAAAACAGTTTGACAACCACTGAATCAGATCATCTTAAAAGCAATAATTTCACATTTTGTTATAGAATAAAAGCAAGCTTCAAATTTCCCCCTGATTATTTAGGTACACAAAAAAGGCTTCTAATTTTTAACTTCTAATGATCTCTTTTTTCAAGGGAGAAAAAACTGCCAGGAAGAAAAGGAATCTTTTTTCTACTCTAATCCACAGTTGAAGAAGCAGTTTAGTAAAGTTAATATTAATTATTCCTTCATTTTAAAGTGAGAATATGATTACTGTGTGAGGTGAAAAATAAAGACTGTCTCCAGGGAACTAGGGAATCCACTCAATACCATCCCTGGATCACATCCTGTTGGGCAGCTTCCTCCACTTTGTCTCACTATCTTATGTGGAGAGAGGAAAGCTGGGCCAGAAGCAAGGATGCCCAAGTTCCAGGCTCTTTTCTGTCACTTAGCAGCTGGGTAACTTTCACTTCAGTCAGATTGCCTCCCTGGTTCTCAGTTTCTCCATTCATTTCTTTATTCAAAGACAGTTGTTTTCCTGAGCATTAGGTGCTGGGGGAAAAAAGGATTAAGAAAAAGAAGAATATCAGCTACTACTATTCACTAGGGACCACATAAAGGGCAGGCAATGTGCTCTTCACCAGATAATACAGAAGCCCCACTTAACATTTGAACCTCGGATAAGCAACACATCATTTTTTAATACAGTATATCCAAAACCAGAAACTCCAATACTTTGTCCACCTGATGAGAAGAGCTGACTCATTGGAACAGACCCACATGCTGGGAAAGACTGAGGGCAGGAGGAGAAGGGGTCAACAGAGGATGGAACAGTTGGATGACATCACTGACTCAGTGGACCTGTCTGCTAAGTCCTGTCGGTTGTGTCCAACTGTTTGTGACTCTATAGACTGTAACCCACCAGACTCCTCTGTCCATGGGATTCTCCAGGCAGAATACTAGAATGGGTTGCCATTCCCTTCTCCAAGGGATCTTCCTGACCCAGGGATTGAACCCAAGTGGCAGATGGGTTCTTTACCACTAGTGCCACCTGAACATAAATTTGAGCAAACTCTGGGAGATAGTAAAGGATAGGGAAGCCTGGCATGCTGCAATCCATGGGCTCTCACATAGGACAGCAACTGAGCAACAAATATCCCAAATACCGTGCAAACATACACAAAATAGTATTCATTGTCAATCTGAAATTTAAATGTACCTGGACATCTTGTATTATTTATTCTTTTTCTTTTTTTTGCTAAACCTGGAAATCCGACATATATTGTTTGCATAATTCTCACAATAGTCCTATATGGGTATGGGTGTTATCCCCACATAATAGATGTTGCAGTTGAGAATTATCAGCTGGGTAATTTGGGGCCAATGTTTGAACTCTTTCAGAGAGGAGAATATAGGCTTGAAATTAGATTATACCAGAAGTTCTTTGTTATGGCAGAGTGCAGAGTTGAGACCAAAGAGTAGGGACTTCCCTGGTGGTCTAGTGATTAAGAATCTGCCTTCCAATGTAGGGGATGGAGGTTCAATCCCTGGTTGAGAAACTAAGATCCCACATGCTGAGAGGCAACCAAACTCACAAGTAGCAACTTCTGAGCCTCATACTGCACAATGAGAAGCCCTTGAGCTGCAGCAAAGACTCAGTACAGCCAAAAACAAAAGACCAAAGAGTATAAGACATGGAGAGACAAATTGTGGTTCTGGAGTGGGATGTGCCATCTTCGAAGCAGTGAGCTGCCCGTCCACGTTTGTATGCCTGAGATTGATGGCAGCTTGAAGAGTTAATTGAAGATGCTTGAGTGAAGGGCTACTTGGAGAGATGTGAGTGAGGTTAAGGAGACCAGGAGGAGACGGTGATGGTGAAGCACCCGGGAACTCACTCAGCAGGACTCTGGCCTGAGGGCATGCAAGGAGGCACTAGTACCAGTATCTAAGGAGTATAGTTCAGTTCAGTCGCTCAGTCATGTCTGACTCTGCAACCCTGTGGACCGCAGCACGCCAGGCTCCCTGTCCATCACCTATTCCCAGGGCTTGCTCAAACTCATGTCCATCAAGTCAGTGATGCCATCCTACCATCTCATCCCCCATCGTCCCCTTCTCCTGCCTTCACCACCCAAGGAGAGTGGTGGTCAAGAATAGGACTTGGCTCCTCTCACAGGCAAGTGGCAGATGGGTTCTTTACCACTAGTGCCACCTGAACATAAATTTGAGCAAACTCTGGGAGATAGTAAAGGATAGGGAAGCCTGGCATGCTGCAATCCATGGGCTCTCACATAGGACAGCAACTGAGCAACAAATATCCCAAATACCGTGCAAACATACACAAAATAGTATTCATTGTCAATCTGAAATTTAAATGTACCTGGACATCTTGTATTATTTATTCTTTTTCTTTTTTTTGCTAAACCTGGAAATCCGACATATATTGTTTGCATAATTCTCACAATAGTCCTATATGGGTATGGGTGTTATCCCCACATAATAGATGTTGCAGTTGAGAATTATCAGCTGGGTAATTTGGGGCCAATGTTTGAACTCTTTCAGAGAGGAGAATATAGGCTTGAAATTAGATTATACCAGAAGTTCTTTGTTATGGCAGAGTGCAGAGTTGAGACCAAAGAGTAGGGACTTCCCTGGTGGTCTAGTGATTAAGAATCTGCCTTCCAATGTAGGGGATGGAGGTTCAATCCCTGGTTGAGAAACTAAGATCCCACATGCTGAGAGGCAACCAAACTCACAAGTAGCAACTTCTGAGCCTCATACTGCACAATGAGAAGCCCTTGAGCTGCAGCAAAGACTCAGTACAGCCAAAAACAAAAGACCAAAGAGTATAAGACATGGAGAGACAAATTGTGGTTCTGGAGTGGGATGTGCCATCTTCGAAGCAGTGAGCTGCCCGTCCACGTTTGTATGCCTGAGATTGATGGCAGCTTGAAGAGTTAATTGAAGATGCTTGAGTGAAGGGCTACTTGGAGAGATGTGAGTGAGGTTAAGGAGACCAGGAGGAGACGGTGATGGTGAAGCACCCGGGAACTCACTCAGCAGGACTCTGGCCTGAGGGCATGCAAGGAGGCACTAGTACCAGTATCTAAGGAGTATAGTTCAGTTCAGTCGCTCAGTCATGCTGACTCTGCAACCCTGTGGACCGCAGCACGCCAGGCTCCCTGTCCATCACCTATTCCCAGGGCTTGCTCAAACTCATGTCCATCAAGTCAGTGATGCCATCCTACCATCTCATCCCCCATCGTCCCCTTCTCCTGCCTTCACCACCCAAGGAGAGTGGTGGTCAAGAATAGGACTTGGCTCCTCTCACAGGCCAACCTCAACAGGAGCCAGAGAGCCTGGTTGCTCCCCTTCCCAGATCTCTGACTGTCCCCCATGGCAACTGCTTTCAGATAGGTCAGAGCAACCGGGGCTAACCGGGAGCCAGTCCTGTGTACGCCTCCATGAATCGTCACTGTCCCAGCTCCTGACCACTGGCTCCACCATCTTTAAATGGTATCTTTCACTCTTAGGCTGTTGCCTCATCTTCTTTTTGGTGACTCTCCCTCCAACGTCATATCTGCATTCCAGAAAGAACCAAAGAAGGAAGAAGAAGGAGGAAGAAGTGATGCTTATATGAAGACTTCGTCCTGGAATTACTACTGGCTTCCAATTGGATTTCATTAACTGGAATTGGGCCACTGCTCATGTAAGAAGCACTGGGAAATATGTATCTTAGTGGGACCCTTGGCCACCCTGAACAAAATTGGCAGAGCCAGTTTGTGCATCACCAAATACGGGTTGGGCCCTATGTTTCCAGCCTCCTTGCAGTTCATATGGAACTTGGGGGAGCAGTGGAGACCACAGTTGGACAAATTAAGCTTGAAGCAAGCAGATATGAGCTGAGATGCTTGGCCCAATGTCATTTGTGGTTCATGAAGTCAGGTCAAGAAACGTGCTCCCAGATAACAGTTTTTTGACAATTATGCCTTCTTTAATTCCTCCTTCGCCCTCTCCCTTTTGTCCTTTCTATTATAGCATCTAGTTCATTGGGTATGGAAACAATATTGATAATGTTAGAAAGATGCAAAGTAGTTCATCAGAATGGTTCCAGTTCTCAGGCTTGGCCAAATTAAATGGCCACAACCACTGTCTGGCCTGGTAGAAAGCTACCTTTATCCCCATCTCAGCCACAAACACATTTCTGACTTTAGTGGACACAACGTAGAAAAGTACCACCCATTTCTTCACTTTCTGATGAACAGCTTTATCAATCCTTTAGCTTTTTGGACATAACTTGTAAAATCTTCTCTAAGTAGTCCCTGTCCATTTCAGCTTTTCATTCTCCCCTTTAAGTCATATATTTATTTATTCGGCTGTACCGTATCTTAGTTGTGGCACCCTGGATCACCAGGCAAGCCCCTCAGTCTGCTTTCAACTGAAACAAATTTGTAGCAAGCATGCCATCACCAGCCCTCAGGGGACAGGCAAAGACTGTATTGCCATGAACTATTCTGTGCATCACAGTTGGCCTAGAAATGTCTCTGGCCTCTACACCCCACAGTCGTGTGTAGCACCACCAGGAGCACCCCTGCCCCAGTTGTGACAACTGAAAATATCTCCATACATGGCCAATTCAGAAAAGAGGGTCTCTTGTTCCAGTTAAAAGCAGACTGAGGGGCTTCCCTGGTGATTCAGTGCCTAAGATTCCACACTCCCAACGCACGGAGCCCAAATTCAATCCTTGGTCAAAGAACTAAATCCCACATGCCACAACTGAAAAAATAAAAATTTCACATGCCACAAAGAAGACTGAAGATCCCAGGTGCCACAGCTAAGACTCAGCCCAGCCAAATAAATAAAATATAGAGCTTCTTTGGCTGCATCCCATAGGTTTTGGACCATTGTGCTTTCGTTTTCATTTGTCTCTAGGTTTTTTTTTTTTTATCTCCTCTTCAATTTCTTCCGTGGTCCACTGGTTGTTTAGTAGCATATTGTTTAGCTACTACGTATTGTGATTTTTATTGTTTGTTGTTTTTTTTTCTTGTAGTCCAGTTCTAATCTCTTAGCATTGTGATCAGAAAAGATGCTTGATATGATTTAAATTTTCTTAAATTTACCAAGACTCACCTTGTGGCCCAGGATGTGGTCAGTCCTAAAGAATGCCCCATGTGCACTTGAGAAGAATGTGTAATTTGTTGCTTTTGGGTGGAATGCTCTATACATAATAATTAAGTCCATATGGTCTGTTGTGTCAGTTAAGGCCTGTCCTTTCTTATTTTCTGTCTGGATGATCTATCCATTGACAAAAATGTCAAAATCCCCCACTATAATTGTGTTATGGTTAATTTCTCCCTTTATGGTTGTTAGTATTTGACTTACATGTTGAGGTACTCCTTCCTATGTTGGGTGTATATAGATTTCCAATTGTTATATCTTCTTCTTGGATTGATCTCTTGATCATTATGTAGTTTCCATCTTTGCCTCTTATAACAGTCTTTGTTTTAAAGTCTATTTTGTCTGATATAAGTATTGCTACTCCAATTTTCTTTAAATTTTCATTTGCATGGAATACATTCTCCCATCCCCTAACTTTCAGTGTATATGTGTCCCTAGGTCTGAAGTATCTTTTTTAGATCGTATATATAGGGGTGTTGCTTTTGTATTCACCCAGCCAGTCTGTGTTTCCCTGGTATCTCAGTGGTAAAGAATCCACCTCCCAATGCAGGAGACAGGGAAGATCCTCTGGAGAAGGAAGTGGCAACCCACTCCAGTATTCTTGCCTGGGAAATCCCATGGACAGAGAAAGCTGACAGGCTATGGTCCAATGGGGTCGCAAAAGAACTGGACACAGTCTACTTACCAGCTCAACAACAACAAGCCAATCTATGTCTTTTGGTTGGAGCACTGAATCCATTTACGTTTAAGGTAATTATCAATATATATGATTCTGTTATCATTTTCTTAATTGCTTGGTATTTGCTTTTGTAGTTCGTTTCCTTTTCCTGTGTTTCCTGCCTAGAGAAGCTCCTTAAGCTTTTGTTGTAAAGCTGGTTTGGTGGTGCTGAATTCTCTTAACATTTGCTTGTCTGTAAAGCTTTCGATTTTCCTGTCAAATCTGAATGAGAGCCTTGCTAGGAAAAGTATTCTTGGTTATAGTTCTACATTACTTTAAATATATCATGCCACTACCTCCTGGCTTGCAAAGTTTCTGTTCAGAAATCAGCTGATAGCCTTATGTGAGTTCCTTTGTACATTATTTGTCATTTTCCCCTTGTTGCTTTTAATCTTTTATCATAGTCTTTAATTTTTGTCAATTTGATTACTGTGTGACTCGATCTGTCCCTCCTTGAATTTATCCTTCTGGGACTCTCTGTGCTTCCTGAACTTGGTTGACTATTTCCTTTCCCATATGAGGGAATTTTTCAGCTATTATCGCTTCAAATATTTTCTCTAGTCCTTTGTCTCTCTCTTCTCCTTCTGGAATCCCTTTAATGTGAATGTTGGTGCATTTAATGTTGTCCCAGAGGTCTCTGTAGGCTGTCTGCATTTCTTTTCACTGTTCTTTCTATATTATGTTCTGTGGCAGTGATTTCTACCATTCTGTCTTCCAGGTCACTTACCTGTTCTTCTACCTCTATTATTCTGTGATTGATTCCTTCTAGTGTATTATTCATCATTGTTTGTTTGTTCTTCCAGGTATTCACTACGTATTTCTGGCATTTCTCCACTCTTTTTTCCAAGATGATGGATCATCTTCACTATCATTAGAAAACATTCACTTAGACTGGGACATGAACCCCTGTGCTGGGACTTAAACCCAACCAAAACCCAGTTTGGGATGCTAACCTATCCGGCTGGGACTCAACACATGGGCTTCCACTGAGATCACACACCTGGTTTCAGGAACTAATCAAGCTCAGGTTCTTGATGTCTTGTCAAAGAAAGAATTTGATGAGAGAAAAAGTGATAGGTAAGAAGTGGATTTATTTAGAGAGAAACATTCCACAGAAAGAGTGTGGTCCATCAAGATTGGCCTTGAAATGTGGTATGGTTAGCTTTTGTGGACTAGGTAATTAATGCTCAGACTACCACACAATTGCACTAATCTCACATGCTAGTAAAGTAATGCTCAAAATTCTCCAAGGCAGGCTTCAGCAATATGTGAACTGTGAACTTCCTGATGTTCGAGCTGGTTTTAGAAAAGGCAGAAGAACCAGAGATCAAATTGCCAATATCTGCTGGATCATGGAAAAGGCAAGAGTTCCAGAAAAACATCTATTTCTGCTTTATTGACTATGCCAAAGCCTTTGACTGTGTGGATCACAAGAAACTGTGGAAAATTCTGAATACCAGACCACCTAACCTGCCTCTTGAGAAATCTGTATACAGGTCAGGAAGCAACAGTTAGACCTGGACATGGAACAACAGACTGGTTCCAAATAGGAAAAGGAGTACGTCAAGGCTGTAAATTGTCACCCTGCTTATTTAACTTCTATGCAGAGTACATCATGAGAAACACTGGGCTGGAAGAAGCACAAGCTGGAATCAAGATTTCTGGGAGAAATATCAATCACCTTAGAAATGCAGATGACACCACCCTTATGGCAGAAAGTGAAGAGGAACTAAAATGCCTCTTGATGAAAGTGAAAGAGGAGAGTGGAAAAGTTGGCTTAAAGCTCAACATTCAGAAAACAAAGATCATGGCCTCTGGTCCCATCATTTCATGGGAAATAGATGGGGAAACAGTGGAAACAGTGTCAGACTTTATTTTGGGGGGCTCCAAAATCACTGCAGACGGTGACTGCAGCCATGAAATTAAAAGACGCTTAGTCCTTGGAAGAAAAGTTATAACCAACCTATATAGCATATTCAAAAGCAGAGACATTACTTTGCCAACAAAGGTCCGTTTAGTCAAGGCTATGGTTTTTCCTGTGGTCATGTATGGATGTGAGAGCTGGACTGTGAAGAAAGCTGAGTGCCGAAGAACTGATGCTTTTGAACTGTGGTGTTGGAGAAGACTCTTGAGAGTCCCTTGGACTGCAAGGAGATCCAACCAATCCATTCTGAAGGAGATCAGCCCTGGGATTTCTTTGGAAGGAATGATGCTAAAGCTGAAACTTCAGTACTTTGGCCACCCCATGTGAAGAGTTGACTCACTGGAAAAGACTCTGATGCTGGGAAGGATTGGGGGCAGGAGGAGAAGGGGACGACAGAGGATGAGATGGCTGGATGGCATCACAGACTCGATGGACGTGAGTCTGAGTGAACTCCGGGAGTTGGTGATGGACAGGGAGGCGGGGTGTGCTGTGATTCATGGGGTAGCAAAGAGTCGGACACGACTGAGTGACTAAACTGAACTGAACTGAATGAGTAGGAAGATTATTCCAACTATTTTGGGGAAAGGGCAAAGATTTCTAGGAACTGAGCCATCACTCACTTTTTGGTCTTTGATGGTCAGCCTTGAAACTGTCTTGGTGCCTGTGGGTGTGTTACTAGCTTGCTGATGTAATAACAGTGAGTTTTTAAAGGTCTAGCGGAAGTCAACTCAGCCACCATCTTGAACTTATTTGGTTCTAATTAGTTTATGTTGTGTTCTCAGGGTATGTCCTTCTTTTACAAGTTATGCCCTGCCCACTTCCCTCCTGTTTCAATCATTCTGAATTCTTTTTCTGGAAGATAGCCTATTTGTACTTCAGTAATTTAGTTGTTTTCCTGAGGTTTTTTTGTTGTTGTTCCTTCATCTGAGAAAGAAGTCCTCTTCTCATTTTGTTTAACTTCCTGGGATTGTGGTTTTTGTTCTGGAGACTGCAGGATTGAGTTCCTCTTGTTCCTTTTGTCTGCCCTCTGGTGGAGTGTGGTAGTGTTAATTGTTCAGTTGTGTACAACTCTTTGCAACCCCATGGACTGTAGCCCACCAGGGTCCTCTGTCCATGGAATGAATTCTCCAGGCAAGAACCCTGGAGTGGGTTGCTATTACCTTCTGCAGAGGATTTTCCCAACCCAGGGACCTAACCCAGGTCTTCTGCATTGCAGGTGGATTCTTTACCATCTGAGCCACTAGGATATCTAAGAGGTTTGTGCAGCTGATGAGAGGGACTGGGGTAGAAAAAACTGGACCTTGCTCTGGTGGGCAGGCCTGTGCTCAGTCAAACTTTAATCCACTAACCTGTTGATGGATGGGGCTGTGCTTCCTCCTTGTTAGTGGTTTGACCTGAGACAACCCAGCCCTGGAGTATACAGGCTCTGTGGTAGGGCTAGTGGTGGCCTCCACAAAGGCTCATAACAGCCAGTGAGTCTTTCCTGGGACTGCTGCTGCCGCTGCCCCAGTTCCTGAGGAGAGCCTCTGCTGCCCCTCCCCTCTGCAGGAGACCCTCCGATATCAGCAGGTAGGTCAGGTTCAGTCTTCTGTGGGGTCACTGCTCCTCTTCCCTGGGTCCTGGTACACGCAAGCTTTTATGCAGGCTCTCCAAGAGCGGAGTCTCTGTTTTCCCCGGTCCTGTGGAATTCCTATAATCAAATCCTGCTAGGCTTCAAAGTCAGACTCCCTGGGGATTCCTTTGCCAGATCCCCAGGCTGGGGTGCCTGAGAGGAGTGCTCAGAGCCTTTACCACGGTGGGAGAACTTCTTTGGTATGACTGTTCCCCAGTTTGTGGAGTGCCCATCCGGCGGGTGTGGGATCTGTTTTATTGTAGCTGTGCCCCTCTCACCATCTCGCTGCGGCTCTTCCTTGCATGTGGAGTTTGTTTTTTCAGTGGGTTCCAGCATCCTGCTGTTGGTGGCTGTTCAAGAACTAGTTGTGATTTTGGCGCTCTCTCAGGAGGACGTGATCACACGTCCTTCTACCCTGTCATCGTGAACCAATCCCCAAAGAGTCTCTTTTAAGTTTGAAAGAGCTAAGGTTTTGTTGTTACGTGGGAGAGCTTACAACTCCATGATCCAAATAGCTGAACTCCCTTTAAAAGGACATGAATCAGGTATTTGTCTTATTCATTCATTCAGGGGATACTCAATTATTTATGTAACTAACTATTCATTGATCATCTATTATGTACCAGTCAACAGCCTTGAGATAAGACAGAGGTCGTTTGTCTTGTTTCTCTGCATTTACAGAGTGTGTTGGGGGAGAGTTTAGGCAAGTGAGTCCAGGGCAGGAGAACTGTGGTAGAGGATACTATAAGGTAAGGGAACTAGAGAAGGAGAGGTTCAGAGAAAGAACGAGACCGATAATCTACAGGAACAGACCACATTTAATGAGGCGAGAAGGGACAGCCATCAAAACAGTGAGCTGCTGCACTAAGTAAAAAGAAAGAGTAGGTGTATATAGAAAACATATAGAGAGAGACACACGTTCTTTTGAGAGAGTCTGTTTTTCCTCAAGATTATTTTGATTAGTTAGCTTTCAACAACTGGGGCAAGGAATCCTGAGACCAGCCGGAGATTGGGACCTACTGGGATCTGAACGTAATCAATCTTAATGTTCATTCCTTTCTTGGGGAAAGTTCTTCATTCTGTATGGAATGGTGGGAGAGACCCAGAGGGGAGTTTTAACTCCAGGCTATTTTGAGCCGTGTAGCTTTCCTTCATTCCAGACCATAAAGAATATACAAAAAGAGAAAGAGAGATGGGCCTTGTCAATGTTCAGGGCTTTTTCGTGCTGATAAATGTTCGTGGGTTTGTGGTCTGGGAGGAAGGAAGTCTAAGGCCCGTAGTGTTGATTGTTTATTCTAGCTGCCAGGGTCTCAAGCAGAAGAACAGTCTTGACTTGATCTTGAGAAATGGCTCAGACGGAGTCCTGGAGGAATCCCTGGAAAAGATTAAACAAACAAGGTCCAAATGTAAATAGGAGGATAATGAATATGAATGGTCTGAGAAGGGACAAAACCCAAGGCATCCAGTTCCAATCCGTCAACCATGACTGCCAGGAGTTGCTTAATCTCTGGTGGATTCGAGAGGCTTGATCTGTAAGGTTTTTTGCAGCTTCCTGGAAATACCCAACTGGTTGGCATAGAAGCAGTAGGATTCATCCAGAAAAAGGCACAAACCTCCCTTTTCCGCAGGTAGTAGATCTAATACTCTTCTGTTTTGTAACACTAGGGCTGCCAAGGAATCTAGTTGATTTTAGATAGTTATTAGACCTTGGGCTATTTCCTGGAGGGTAAGAGGTCTTTAGATAGTGCCTGGTAGTTATGGAGGTGGTTAGTTCCTGTTCCAATTCTAGCCACTACCCCAGTCCCACTAAGAGGGGAATGAAATGAATGGCTTGTTTCATTCGCTTGTGAAAGAGAGGAATAGGTAGGGGTTGATCACTGGGGGCTATAAAAATGTTTGGACTGGAGTATACCAGAGTGCAGGTTCCGGTCCAATTAGTAGGTAAACGGAGATATGTAGATGCCCCACACAAGAAAAGCAGGCCAGGTGTCACAAGACAACAGCTGAAGTCGATGGCAAAGAGAAGTCAGCAGGTGGGGGTGGGGGGCAGAATTTGATTGTTCGTTCAAGAACGGTCAGGGACCCTGCTAACATGGCCCCAATGATGGGAGAAGTGAAGGAGTATGCTGAAAGAAATAGTCCTGTAAAGGTTAAAGAGTGTCCTGTAGGACCAGAAATATTATATATAGCCTTTCCAGTGGCAAAGAGTAAAGTGGAGGTATGGTTACACATAGGTTTAGAGATTATGTCCACAGGTTGGTCATATGAACTATTTCGGGAATTTCTAGATATGAAAAATGAAGAGGGCAATGGCAACCCACTCCAGTACTCTTGCCTGGAAAATACCATGGATGGAGGGGCCTGGTAGGCTGTAGTCCATGGGGTTGCTAAGAGTCAGACAGGACTGAGCGACTTTACTTTCACTTTTCATTTTCATGCATTGGAGAAGGAAATGGCAACCCACTCCAGTGTTCTTGCCTGGAGAATCCCAGGGACGGGGGAACCTGGAGGGCTGCTGTCTTTGGGGTTGCACGGAGTCAGACACGACTGAAGCTACTTAGCAGCAGCAGATATGCAAAAATGAGCTGGTTGTAATAGTGTTACTTTCTGGGTGATAGGGCCTCCTATTGGAGGTTTTCCATTGTAGGAGGGAAGGTCAGTGAGCAAGATTCTAAGAGTTTGTCCGAATTCTGGATTTGATCACTAGTGTGAAGATATTTAAGATATGAGACGAATAAAGGCTCCCCACGGTATGAGTGGTGTAGGGATATGTTACCAGTGGTCCAGTCAAGGATGGACATGGGAAGGGCTGAATGTCCCCGAGGAGTTATGGATAGACATATCCAGCAGTCTTTAGCCAATTGTAGGTATGGGTTGAATTAAGGGTCCAGAATAAATAGTTGAGGCTAGGATTCTGAAAGAGTTCTTGGGTCAAAGAGAAGAGTAGATAAGAAGAAGATGTTAAGCAACATTTGGGGAAGTGAGTACAAGATAGACTACTATGGAGAAGAATTAGATTTCAAAAGGGTAAAAGTTATAAAGGGTCCCTGCAGCCACAGGGTGAAGATGTAATCTTCAATGTATTTGAACATCAATCCTTGAGGACTCAAGATCCAGATATCTGCCAGGAGTTGTTCCAGAAATAATTGTAGCTGTGAAACCCATAGGCTCATCCGTTGTCAGTTGGGGCTGGTGGAAGCCGTGAGAACTTTAGAGTTACAGGGCCTGTGTGAGAAACTTGATGAGTATTAGTCTGGTAAACATTCTCATCATTGGGCCGTATAACCTTTTTAAGTCGAGTAATGTGCACCCAAGGGGTGATTTCTTTTAATTTTGCAGTGGTAGAGATCAACAGAATTACCATGTAGGGTCCTTGCCATTTGGGGTTAGACCTGAGTGGGACTGAACTGTCATATAGACTTTGTCTCCTGTTTGGAAGGATGGGTACGGGATACTGAGATGTGGTCAAGGAAGTAGGTTATCCATCAGTTGCCAAAGGGCATCTCATATCTGGGCAAGTAAGGGAAAGGAGGGCGGGGTGGCAGTTTAGGACTGTCATGGGAAGTAGAGGGAGTCCCAAAGGTACTATGGGCCTCCCATACGCGGCCTTGAACGGACGGATATTTAGAGATGTTTTTGGTACAGCCCGGACCTTTAAGAGGCCTAAGGGAGGAGTTTATTCCAATCCTGATGAAGTTCAATTGTTAATTTGGTCAGAGTTTCTTTTAGAACTCAGTTGGCTCTCTCAACCTTACCAGAGGACCAGGGGTAATGAGGAATGTGAAACTTCTAAGGAATTTGAAGGGTTCGTGCAATAGTTTGGGTGATTTGGGATATGAACTAGGGCCTGTTGTCGGACTGGAGGGAGGAAAGCATTCCAAACTTGGGGAGGATTTCAGTGAGAATAAGGCAAGCCACAGTAGGGGCTCCTTTGTTAGCAGTCAGGAAAGCTTCGATCCATCCAGAAAAAGTATCTAAGAAGACTAGGAGGAATTTAATCCTTTTTACGGGTGGCATGTGGGTAAAATCTGCTTGCCAGTCTTGTGCGGGAAGATGCCCGCAATTTGGTGGGTGGGGAAAGGAGGGGTTGAATGTTAGAATTAGGGTTTGTCCGATGACAAGAGATACAAACTTGGGTCAGATTACTTAAATAAGTCACATCGTCTTTAGTTAAGTCAATCAAGTTCTGAAGAAAGCTTTAAGTACTCTTGCAGAGGGGTGGAAAAGGAAATGTAAATATGAAAGTAATGTGCGGATGTTAGACTCGTCAATTTGGGCTATAGTAAAGACAGGTCTAACAGAGGCTGACCACTGCTGTGCTTCGTGATCTGCTATCTTGTAACAAAAGGAGATCGGGCCAGGTCGCTGGTGTCCCCAGCAATATATTACAGCATCTTGTTTTGGGAGCTGGTCTGTATGGAGGAGTTCAGAAATAAAAGAAGCATTGAGAATAGGTGTGCCCTTCTGAGTCAGGGATCCCCTCTCCCTCCAGATTTTAATATCAGAATGTAATGTGTTATAGACATATTTAGAGTCAGTGTAAGTGTTTACCTTCTGGTCTTTGGCTAGGGTCAAGGCTTGTGTAAGAGCTATCTGTTCAGCCTGCTGTGAGGATGTGTGAGCTGGGAGTGTGGCTGATTTCATGAGGCAAGGGGCAGGGATAACTTTGTAGGGCTGTCCCTGGACTACAGCGTATCCAGCCCCAAATGGAGCTTGCTTCTGGGCACTGCCATCTATGCAACCAGGATGGGACTGTGGGGTCAGTGATGGGCTGATCGATTATATGTTCGAAGGGATTGAGTGAACACAATCCAAGGTCTGAACCTAGTCATGAGATAGGTGCTCTGCTTCTGGATCTGGTGTAGGGGGTAAACTAGCAGGATTAAGAGGTTTACAGGGTATAAAAGAAAGGGATGAGTCGAGGCGGTGTGCAAGGAGGATTTGTAGTCGAGCAGGAGACAGAGAAAGGAAAGCCCCATGAGAGAGAAAATCCTTTAAGGAACAAGGTGAACATACATTTAAACGAGCATTTCGGGTTAGTTCTGGGGCTTCAGGTATTAAGAGAGTAGTTGCAGCTAAGGCCATCCAAGTACGATGAGATCGAGTTGTTTGGATACCTAAGCTGCTGCTGCTAAGTCGTTTCAGTCGTGTGCGACTCTGTGCGACTCCATAAACGGCAGCCCACCAGGCTCCCCTGTCCCTGGAATTCTCCAGGCAAGAACACTGGAGTGGGTTGCCATTTCCTTCTCCAATGCATGAAAGTGAAAAGTGAAAGTGAAGTCGCTCAGTTGTGTCAGACTCCTAGTGATCCCATGGACTGCAACCCACCAGGCCCCTCAGTCCATGGGATTTTCCAGGCAAGAGTACTGGAGTGGGGTGCCATTGCTAGAGGTCCCCATATGTCCCTCCGTTTCTGGCACAGAATCCCTAAGGCATGTCCTTGTCGAGAATGTACAAAAAGGAAAAAAGGCTTGGTGTAATCAGGTAAGTAAAGAGAAGGAACCTGAAGTAAATGTTTGACAAGAATCTGTATGCAGGTGTGGAGAGGGGTGGGGAGGCGGGGTGTTCATAAGGGTTTATTTAAGTTTCCTCAAGTAGCTTGGTAGAGGGATTTGGGGTGGAGAGCAAAATTTGGGACCCATTTTGGAAGAAATTTAATAGACCTAATAGACAATGAAGTTCCCTCTTGGTCTGGGGCCTCGGGGTCTGTGTCAAGGCTCAAAGTCTTTGAGCTGGAATTATTTTGGATATGGGAGTGAGAAGCAATCCCAAGTAATTGACAGTGTGGAAGCAATTTGTGCCTTGGAGAGCAAGATTCTGTAGCCTAGGGCGTTTAATAATGTCACAGTGTGGACTAGGCAGTTATGGCGAGAGGAACTACACACCAATAAATCATCTACATATTGAAGTAAGACAGTGGAGCCCAGGTCTAAAATTTGTAGGGCTCTTTGAAGGGCTTGACCAAAAAAATGAGAGCTATCTCTAAACCCTTGTGGCAAAACAGTCCAAGTTAATTGTCGAGATTGATATGTGTCTGGGTCCATCCAGGTAAAGGCAAACAGGGGCTGTGAAGAGTGGTGTAGAAGTATAGTAAAGAAAGTGCTATAGCCACGCGTTCCAGGAAACAAACTCACTCAGAGGGACAATGCAGATAGTGGAATGCAGTTAATTGCACTGGCGGGCCCGAGGCAGAGTCTCCTCTTAGCCAGGGACCCCAACCAGTTTTTGTGAAAACCTTATATACCTTAAGTCTACATGCTCAAACCCACATCCCCAAATTCTCTAAAACTAGTCTGAACAGAGGAAAAGAAAGATACAGTCAAAGTTAACCTATGATTCGTATGCCTTAAGCCTAGGTAATTAACAGTGAGCAATTATCAATAGGCCTGCGGTCATATCCCAAGAAGCATAACAGAATTTATTATTCTATTTGTTTACACAGATAATAGGGTATTCTTTTAGGCAATGGAGAGTCTAGGTATGAGCCCTGAGGCTCTTCCATAGGTGGGGGGGCCAAGGGAGGTTCTGATTTTCCAGTTAATCTGTCCTTCCCATAGGTACTGGGCATATAGCTCAAAGTCCACAGTCCGGCCCAAGATGGAATCCTGCTTTCAAGATGGAGCCTGTTCTCACTCCTCCTTCAAAAGCATATTTGAGATCCAATACCGTGAAATAGAGTGTGTCAGGGGGAATATGTGAGACAAGGGTGTAGGGATTAGTGACCAGAGGGTGTACAGGTATTGTGGCCTCATTGATCTTGTGAAGATCTTGGACTAGACGCCAGGGGTGGGGTCCCTTTTTGACTGCCAATCAACAAAAACAAGACCAGGAGCTGACTGTGGCTCAGATCATGAACTCCTTATTGCCAAATTCAGACTGAAATTGAACAAAGCAGGGAAAACCACTAGACCATTCAGGTAT
>SJYC01064360.1:0-15851 GCA_006408675.1 Madoqua kirkii | reverse complement strand
TATGTATATATATTACATATATTAATATTATATGTACGTGTGTGTGGTTTAAATCCTGTCCAATTCTTCTGCAGTCCTATGGACTGTATAGCCCACAAGACTCCACTGTGGGATTTTCCAGACAAGAATACTGGAGTGCCTTGCCATTCTCTTTGCCAGGTGATCTTTCCAGCTCAGGGATTTAACCTGCATCTCCTGTATTGGCAGAATTCTGAGCCACTGGGGAAGTCATATATATTTGCTTGCAGGATCTTAGTGTACATGTCAGACCAAGGATTGAAACCTAGCCACAGTAGTGAGAACACTAACTCCTAACCACTGGATTACAGGGAACTCCCTGTATTTGTTTTCTAATTTTTTATTTTCCTTTGTAATTTAAAAGGTAAGACAAGTACACAAGGTATAAGTATAATCCGGATGGCGGTATGGTCTCAGGACAGACAAGGCGCCCTGAGATGTGTATAAGAGACAGGGATGGTACTGAGAGGGACGAGGGAGGGGGGGTTCAGGGTGGGGAACAGGTGTATACCTGTGGGGGATTCATGTTGATCTATGGAAAAACCAATACAATATTGTAATTAGCCTCCAATTAAAATAAATAAATTTAAATTTTAAAAAACATTTTAAAGCTACAAAGGAACAAAAGTAATTTGATACTAAACTATTAAGTATACGTTAATAATACATACCTGACCAAAAAGGACTTAACTCTGGAGAAAAGAAGATGTCTGATGAGGTTGGGTCACTTAGATCACAGTTTGATATTCAATAGACACCACAAACTATACGAAAAGACTATTGTAAAGTAACAAGCCTCCAATTAAAATAAATTTATCTTAAAAAAAATAGATGTCATATATGATTTTTTTAAAAAGACAAGACTAGCAGCTGGTTTCCTCAAATCAGGAAAGTACAAACTAGCCATATTTCCTACTGCCTTTGTCTGTTCACAGTGTTTTTTCAGCCTGGAAGGGCGGGAGAATGCTTGGGGCTCCTTGTCTGTTCTGAGGCCATACCGCCATCGTGCGGAAAATGTTTGAGCGGGCCCACGCTGTGAGCTGCTCTTCCTTGCAGGCCTAGCAATGGAGGCAGCTCAGACCAATCTAGAACCAACAGAACCTGAACTCAAGCCTGGCGTCTCTCTACCTTTTGCTCTGTGGTCTGGCAGGATCAGCCGACAGTCAGGCTCTGGGCTTAGTATCTGATCAGTGAGGGCCCAGGGCCCAGGAGCCCTCCAGCTGCTGCCCGGAAGTCCAGCCACCGGAAGGACGGGGGCGGGGCCTCAGGTTCCTAACAGTGTGGGCTGGACTTCCAGCCAAGCAAGGAAAACGGGGGCATTTGCCTTGTGAATCTGCCCTTTGGGGTTCAGGCCTCCTGGTTACCCCTGTGTTGTAGGGTCTGGGCCCCTTGTGACAGGAGCGACAGAGCACAATGGACGGGCCAGTGCCAAGTACCCTAAAGAGCCGGTGTCAGTGATGGACTTGAGGGTGACCAAAAGTCTAAAGTACCATGGCTTGGAGCCAGAAGCACCTGTATGGAAAGAATGGGCATACACCGCTTTGGTGGTGTGAGCCAGGACATCCAGGAGACTGCGGTTGCTCAAGGGAATGAAAATCAGGAATGTACTGGAAGCGGCCGGCTGGCTCCTGGGCCCTGGCCCCTCACGGAGCTGACTGACCGTCCCTGCTCCTGCCAGACCACAGAGAAAACCATAGAGAGGCCAGGCTTGAGTTCGGGTTCTGCTTTCTCTTCCATTGGCCAGACCAGGAGCCCAATCAAACTGTTACCGCACGATGGCGGTATGGTCTAAGGACAGACAAGGCGCCCTGCTCCACGCATTTCTTCTCCCACCCTTCGAGTCTGAAAAAACGCCATGAACAAAGATATAGGAAAATGTGGCTGCCTAGTATTTTGTTCAGTTTGATGAAACCTATGCATACTTTTACATTTCATTTTTGCTTTTCTTAGATATCAAACTGAGATGTAAGCCATCCAACCTCATAGGGCATCCTTTTTCCAGTTTTCCTTTTGTACCTGACCAAGTTTTTCCACATTTCCTCTTATTCTCTCAGCCTTTTATCTCCAGCAAGTTTTCAAGCTATAAAATTGTTTCGTGATGTCAAGGGACAATCCTCAGCAATTCATGCCAAAGGAAGGGAAAAAAAAGATATACCTCAGGACTTGGTCAGTCTAGGCAACAGCCCCCGTGGTGGTGATTATTCTACCGCATTTTCCAAATTCCCTGGGGTCTTCATATGTGAGACTTTGTGTGTTGTGTTGGAGCAGCCATTTGGTGGAGCCCTAGGAGGAAGGACCAGAGACTTCACATGACTGAATGCAGGCAATCTCCTACTCCAGTCTCCTACTAATAACCATACATTCTTCACTTCAGTTCAGTATTCCTGACCGAGCTGACTGACCGTCCTTGCTCCTGCCAGACCGCAGAGAAAATGGTAGAGAGGCCAGGCGTGAGTTGAGCCCGATCAAACTGTAACCTCACGATGGCGGTATGGGGTCAGGACAGACAAGGCGCCCTGCTCCAAGCATTCTTCTCCCGCCCTTCGCGTCTGAAAAAACGCCATGAACAAAGATACAGGAAAATGTGGCTGCCTGGTATTTTGTTCAGTTTGATGAATCCAGTTCATACTTTTCCATTTAATTTTTGCTTTCCGTTAGATATCAAACTGAGATGTAAGCCATCCAAACTCCTTGGGCATCTTCTCTTTTCCAGATTTCCTTTTGTACTTGACCAAGGTTTCCCACATTTCCTCTTATTCTCTCAGCCTTTTATCTCCAGCATTTTTCATGCTATCAAATTATTTTGTGCTGTCAAGGGACAAACCTCAGCAATTCATGCCAAAGGAAGGAAAAAAAAAAAAGATGTACCTAAGGACTTGGTCAGTGTAGGTAACAGCCCACGTGGTGGTTATTATTCCATCGCATTTTCCAAATTCCCTGGGGTCTTCATATGTGAGACCTTGTTTGTTGTGTTGGAGCAGCCATTTGATGGAGCCCTAGGAGGAAGGACCAGAGACCTCACATGACTGAATGCAGGCAATCTCCTACTCCAATCTCCTACCGATAATCATACATTCTTCAGTTCAGTTCAGTTCAGTTGCTCTGTCTTGTCTGACTCTTTGCGACCCCATGAATTGCAGCACACGGGACCTCCCTGTCCATCACCAACTCCTGGAGTTCACTCAGACTCAAGTCCAAAGAGTCAGTGATGCCATCCAGCAACTCATCCTTGGTCATCCCCTTCTCCAACTGCCCCCAGTCCCTCCCAGCATCAGAGTCTTTTCCAATGAGTCAATTCTTTGCATGAGTCATTGTGACAGGTCCTCAAGGAGGAACAGCTCACAGCTTGAGCCCAGTCAAACTGTAACCGCCGGATGGCGGTATGGTCTCAGGACAGACAAGGCGCCCTGCTCCAAGCATTCTTCTCCTGCCCTTTGAGTCTGAAAAAAACGCCATGAACAAAGATGTAAGAAAATGTGGCTGCCAGGTATTTTGTTCAGTTTGATGAAACCTGTTCATACTTTTGCATTTAATTTTTGCTTTCCGTTAGATATCAAACTGAGATGTAAGTCATCCAATGTCATCGGGCAGCCTCTGTTTTTCAGATTTCTTTTTCTAATTGACCAAGGCTTCCTACATTTCTCTTGTTCTCTCAGCCTTTTATTTCTAGTATTTTCTCATTCTATTAAATTGTTTTGTGGTGTCAAGGGGCAAACCTCGGGAATTCATGCCTAAGAAAGGAAAAAAAAAATGATTATACCTAAGGACTTGGTCAATCTAGGCAGCAGCCCACGTGGTGTTCATTATCCTATCTCATTTTCCAAATTCCCTGGGGTCTTCATATGTTAGACCTTGTGTGTTGTGTTGGAGCAGCCATTTGGTGGAGCCCTAGGAGGAAGGACCACAGACCTCACATGACTGAATGCAAGCAATCTCTTACTCCAATCTCCTACTGATAATCATACATTCTTACATGAGTATAAATTCCAATCACATGTGACACGTGACTTTGTCTCATGTTATCATATAACATTGGAAAAAACAGGTATTTTCAGTATCTTTCAATGGCCTTCAACTTTACTGTGTACGTTTGTCACTTTTCTTTTACTTCAACATCAGTCTTTAAAATAGTATTTTCTCGTCACTAAGACACAGAGTATGTTTTTACCTTTGCGCAAACTCTTTAGCAGGACGTTATATCATTTACCGGTATCCATATCAATAGATCTTTCAGAGTGCTTGAATTTTCTTATATTTTATTCTAGAACACTTTTACAAAATTACAGTCAAAAAAATGTCTTAGAACCTTCACTATGAGAAGAATTAATCATGTTCAAAATGTCTTTGCCAGGCATCATCATCCTTTCCTTACATATGTAAGATATGTACTTTTATAAAACACTGTTCAAATTCCCCAATACTCTGATTGTTAAAACAAGTTGTTATCTAGCTTGAACGCTTTTCAAATATCATTAAGAAATCTTTGGAATACTGACATGTTTAAAATATTGCCATCATTACAATTTGAGGTAAAGTTCATGTAACATAAAATTAATTATTTTCATATGTATAATTCGGTGACATTTAATACACATGGAATGTTTTGCCAAGTATTCTCTCTCTCTATCCCCAATTCATTTTCATTACCCCAAAAGAAACCCTAGATCCATGAACTAGTTTTTCTCCATTACCCAATTTGTCCAGCCCTTGGCAAATACTAATCTGCTTTTGCCTCTGTTGGATTCACCTACTCTAGCTATATCATATAAATGGAACCATACTAATGTGGCATTTCCTGTCTCGCCTTCACCACTTGGCAGAATGATTTCAAGGTGTGTCAATGTCATAACATACACTGGTGCTTCATTTCTTTTTATGGCGGAATAATATCCATTTTACCTATCCAGAGTAATGGAGAAAAACTATTTCATGGGTCTAGGGTTTCAAGAAAATTAGAGATACCAAGGGAACGTTTCATGCAAAGATGAGCACAATAAAGGACAGAAATGGCATGGACCTAACAGAAGCAGAAGACATTAAGAAGAGTTGGCAAGAATACACAGAAGAACTGTACAAAAAAGATCTTCGTGACCTAGATAACTATGTTGGTGTGAAAACTCACCTAGAGCCAGACATCCTGGAATGTGAAGTCAAGTGGGCCTTAGGAAGCATCACTACAAAGGAGCTACTGGAAGTGATGGAACTTCAGTTGAGCTATTTCAAATCCTAAAAGATGCTGTGAATGTGCTGCTGTCAATATGCCAGCAAATTTGGAAAACTCAGTAGTGGCTGCAAGATCGGAAAAGGTCAGTTTTCATTCCAATCCCAAAGAAAGGCAATGGCAAAGAATGTTTAAACTATCGCACGACTGCACTCATCTCACACACTAGCAAAGTAATACTCAAAATTCTCCAGGCCAGGCTTCAACATTACAAGTACATAAACTGAGAGCTTTCAGATGTTCAAGCTGGTTTTATAAAAGGCAGAGGAACCAGAGATCAAATTGCCAACATCTGCTGGATCATTGCAAAATCAAGAGAGTCTCAGAAAAACATCTATTTCTGCTTTATTGACTATGCCAAAGCCTTTGACTATGTGGATCACAATAAACTGTGGAAAATTCTTAAAAAGATGGGAATACCAGACCACCTGACCTTCTTCCTGAGAAATCTGTATGCAGGTCAAGAAGCAACAGTTAGAACTGGGAAAGGAATAGGTCAAAGCTGTAAATTGTCACCCTGCTTATTTAACTTATACGCAGAGTATATCATGCAAAATGCCCGGCTGGATGAAGCACAAGCTGGAATCAAGATTGCCGGGAGAAACATCAATAACCTCAGATTCTGACATGACTGAGCACACGCGTGTACACAGAGAAAGAGGCAAGTCTCTAATTCAGAAAGAATATAGTATGATTAGATGTTACATGTTATATCATTTGTCTTCCTTACCCTCCTTACTTCTGCTTCATTGACTACACTAAAGCCTTTGGCTATGTGAATCACAACGAACTGCGGAAAATTCTTAAAGAGATGGGAATACCAGACCACCTTACCTGCCTCCTGAGAAACCTATATGCAGGTCAAGAAGCAACGGTTAGAACTGGACATGGAACAACAGACTGGTTCCAAATCGGGAAAGGAGTACATCAAGACTGTATATTTTCACCCTGCTTATTTAACTTCTATGCAGAGTACATCATGCGAAGTGCCAGGATGGATGAACCACAAGCCAGAATCAAGATTGCTGGGAGAAATATCAATAACCTCAGATATGCAAATGATGCCATGTTAATGGCAGAAAGAGATGAGGAACTAAGGAGCCTCTTGATGAAGGTAAAAGAGGAGAGTGAAAAAGCTGACTTAAAACTCAACATTCAAAAAAAGAAGATGATGGCATCCAATTCTATCACTTCATGGCAAATAGATGGGGAAACAGTGGAAAAAGAGACTTTATTTTCTTGGGCTCCAAAATCACTGCAGATGGTGACTGCAGCCACAAAATGAAAATGTGCATGCTCCTTGGAAGGAAAGCTGTGACAGAACTAGACAGCATATCAAAGAGCAGAGACATTACTTTGGCAACAAAGGTCTATATAGTTAAAACTATGGTTTTTCCAGTAGTCATGTATGGATGTAAAATTTGGACTATAAAGAAGGATGAACACTGAAGAATTGATGCTTTTGAGCTGTGGTGTTGGAGAAGACCCTTAAGAGTCCCTTGGACTGCAAGGAGTCAAACTAGTCAATCTAAAGGAAATCAGTCCTGAATACTCATTGGAAGGACTAATGCTGAAGATGAAACTCCAATACTTTGGCCACCTGGTGCTAAGTACCGACTCATTGGAAAAGACCCTAATGCTGGAAAAGATTGAAGGAGGAGGAAAAGGGGACGACAGAGCATGGGATGGTTGGATGGGATCACCGACGTGATGGACACGAGTTTGGGTAGGCTCTGGGAGTTGGTGATGGACATGGAAGCCTGGCGTGCTATAGTCCATGGGGTTACAGAGTCAGACATGACTGAGCGACTGAACTGAACTGAGGGCTTCATTTGGGGTAATGAAAATTATTTGGAGGTGAATAATGATAATACTTTGGAGAAGGGAGTCGCAACCCACTCCAGTATTCCTGCCTGGAGAATGCCATGGACACAGGAGCCTGGTGGGCCACAGTCGATGGGCCCACTGAGCGCTTGATAATACTTGTCCAGCATTTGGAGTATCCTAAATGTTGCTGAATTATGTGCATTAAAATGGTTAATCTATATCACATCTTGTTTATCGAATCATCAAGTGATGGAAATATTGCTTGTGTCCACCTTTTGGCTATTGTGAATAGTCTGCTCTGAATATATCTATATACATGTATGTGTAAGTATTTGTCTTCAGTTCTTTTGGGTGTATATCTTCCCAGGTGGCTCAGTGGTAAGGAACCTGCCTGTCAATGCAGGAGATGAAGGAGATGCAATTTAGATCCCTGGGTAGGGAAAAGCCCCTGGAGACGAATCCTAATGGCAACCCACTCCAGTATATTCTTGCCTGAGAAGCTTGGAGGGCTACAGTCCATGGGGTCACAAAAAGCTGGACATGACTAAGTGACAGAGCACGCACACATGCTTGGAGTATAATTGCTGGGTCATATTTAATTTTGTTTTGCTGCAGGATAAATTCTAAAAGAATTCCAAATGACCTTTTAACAGTTCACCTGCAACTCTTACTGTTCTGAAATGAAAGATCTTGCCTTCAGAAATAAAGTTATGATAGTAAAATTCTTGAAATAACTTTGTGCCGTATGATTATTCTATGTTTAAATATTTGAAACATCACCAAACTGTTTTCCATAGAGATGCACATTTTCAATTCCCACCAGCACTGCATGAATGTTCTAATTTCTCCACATCCTCATCAATGCTTGTACTTTTCTTTCCTTTCTTACATTGTACTGGCCATAAAGAGGTACCACTTGGTGGGTTTAATTTACATTTTTTTTTTACTGCTATGTATCTTTTAATGGGTTTGCTGGCCATTTATGTATCTCCTTTATATGTATGCCTATGGATGATTCATGTTGATGTTTGGCAGAAACCAACACAATTCTGTAAAGCAATTATCTTCCAATTTAAAAATAAATTTAAATTTTTTTAAAAAGTGAAAATGAAAGTGTTACTTGCTCACTCTGTCCACCTCCTTGCAACCCCATGGACTGTAGCACACCAGGCTCCTCTGTCCATGGGGCTTTTCCAGGCAACAATACTAGAGTGGGTAGCCATTCCCTTCTCCAGAGGATCTTCCCGACCCAGGAATCGAATCCAGGTCTCCTGCATTGTATGCAGATCTTTTACAGTCCAAGCCACCAGGGAAGCCCACGTATTGTGAAAAAACATATATTCAAGTCCTTTTCCTATTTTTTAAATTGGGCTGTCTTTTTGTCATTGAGTTCTTTATATACTCTGGATACTAGAACTTTGGAAGACAAACAGTTTGCAAGTATTTTCTCCCATTTTCAAGATTGCCCTTTCACTTTCTTGATAGGGTCCTTTGATGCACAAAAGTTGTTACCATTACCAAATTCAAGGTCATGAAGCTTGTCCTTATATTTTTCTGTACAAGTTTATACTTTCAACCTCTTACATTTAGAACTTAGACACATAATGAGCTTACTATTGTATATGGTGTGAAGTAGGTGTCTAAAGTCATTTTTTATTTCAGCACCATTTGTTAAGAGACAACTCTCTGCCCTTTAAATTACCTACACACATTTTTCAAAAATCATTTGGTCATAGGGTATGGGCTGATTCTCCACTTTCAATCTACTTAATTGTTCTAATCTATTTAATTGGTCTATTCTTATTTGGTATCACACTGATTTGATTATTGTAAGTTTCTTACAAGTTTTGAAATATGGAAATCAGTCCCCCAGCTTGGTTTTTCACATTCAAGATTATTTTGGCTACAGAAGTCAGTTGCAATTCCATGAAAATTTTAGGATTAGCTATTCTATTTCTGCAAAAAGAGTGTTTTGGGGATAATTACAGAGATTATAGTAAATCTGTAGTACCCCTTGGGGTAGTACTACTGTCTTGACAATATTTAGTCTTCCAACCCATGAATAAAGGATATCTTTGTATTTATTTATATCATCCTTAATTGTCAGTAATTTTCAATGTACTAGGCTTCTATTTCCTTAGTTATATGTAGTCTTAAGAATATTATTCATTTTGAAGCTATTGCAAATAGAATTGCTTTCACTTCATTTGCAGATTGTTCATTGCTAGTTTCTACAAATAAGAGCGATTTCTGTGAGTTGCTTTTCTATCCTATAGTACTTGCTAAATTCATTAATCAGCATTTATATTGCTTTTGTGGATTTCTTAGATATTAAATGTAAGCATTTTATTTCTGAAAACAGATAATTTTACTACTTCTTTTCTAATCTGGCTGCCTTTAATACATTTTTCTAGCCTGATTACCTTGGCTAAAATATTCAATAGAATTGACAAAAGTGGGTATTCTTCTCTTTTTCCAGATGTCAGAAGTAAAGAATTCAGAAATCTTCTTTGAACAAGTTATAAATGATAAAAACTTATTTGTTAACAAACATAGTACTTGAGAATTTGAACATTATTTTATAAAAGTACATATCTTACATACTTATGTACGGGGAAGGGATGATGATGATACATGGAAAGGACATTTTGAATGTGTTCCATTCTTCTCATTGTGAATGACCTAAAATATATTTTGACATTATAATATCCTAAACATGTTTGGCTCAGATGGTAAAGAATCTGCCTGCAATGCAGGAGATCAGGGTTTGAACCCTGGGTCAGGAAGATCCCCTGAGAAGGAAATGGCAACCCACTCCAGTTTTCTTCCCTGGAGAATTCCACAGACAGAGAAGTCTGGCGGGCTATAGTCTGTGAGGTCACAAAGAGTCGGACACAACTGGGCGACTAATACAACAAACGTGTTCTAGAATAAAATATAAGAAAATTCAGGCTTCCCTTGTGGCTTAAGGGAAAGAATCTGCCCGCCAATGCAGGAGACACAGGTTCAATCCCTGATCCTGAAAGATCCCACATGCCATGGGGCAACTAAGCCTGTGTACAGTTACAAATCCTGTGCTCTAGAGCCTGGGAGCTGCAACTACTGAGCCCATACATTGCAGCTACTGAAGTCCACGTGCCATATAGCCTGTGCCCCATAAGAAGAGAAGCCATCACAAGGAGAAGCTCCTGTACTGCAACTAGAGAAAAGCCTACACAGCAGTGAAGACCCAGCATAGTAAAAAATATTTTCTTTAATAGAAGACAGTTTAATAACTCTGAAAGATACCTTAATATGGAAATGTGTAAATGATACAAGATGCTGCTAAGACTTTGTGCAAGAGTAAAAATAAGCTCTGTTTCTTACCAATGAGAAAATATTATAAAATGGATCTTGAAGTAAAAATAAAAGTGTCAAACATAAACATTAAAGTCTAAGGCCATTTAATGACATGGAAAATGCTTGATTTCCAGTGTCAGATCATGTGACAAAGTCACAGGTCACATCTGATTGGAATTTATACTCATGTAACAATGTTATGATTCTAATTAGAAGATTGTCTACGTTGTCATGTGAGGTCTCTAGTCCTTCCTCCTAGAGCTCCATCAAATGGCTCCTTCAACTCAACACACAAGATCTAACATACGAAGAGCCCAGAGAATTTGGGAAGTGATACAGAATAATCACATTGCCCATTGCCCAGATTAGCCAGGTCCCAGATTAGCCAGGTCCTTAGGCATAGTCATTTTCTTTTCTCTCTTAGGCATGGATCCCTCAGGTTTGCCCCTTGATACCTCCGAACAACTTGATATCATGAGAAAATACTGGAGATAAAGTTTTGGGTGAAGAAGAGCAAATGTGGGAAGACTTGGTCAAGTAGAAAATGGAATCTAGAAAAATGAAGATGCCTGATGAGGTTGGGCCACTTAGCTCTCATTTTGATATCCAATGGAAACCAAAAAACTAACAAAGACTAAGACACGGTTTCCTCAAACCAAGCAAAATACAAGGCAGCCATATTTCCTGGTGTCTTTGTTCCTGGTGTTTTTTCAGACTTGAAGGGCGGGAGGAGAATGCTTGGAGCAGGGTTTCTTGTCTGTTCCGGGATAATACTGCCATCATGTGGAAATAGTTTGATCCGGCCCAAGCTGTGATCAGTTCTTCCTTCAGAGGAACAGTGGAGGTAGCTCAGGCCAATCCAATCCTAACACACCTGAGCCCAAGCCCGGCATGCTCTTTGTTGCCTGGCAGGAACAGGGACAGAGTCAGGTTTTTCTCGGCTTAGTGTCTAATCAGTGAGAGGCCATGGCCCAGGGGCCCTCCAGTTTCTGCCAGGAAGTCCAAGCATAGAAAGAAGGAGGCAGGGCCTCCGTTTCCCAACACTGTGGATGGGACTTAGAGCCAAGTGCAGAAAAGGGTGGCATTAGTCTTGTGATTCTGCCCTTTGGGTGTTGTGGGGCCTGGGCCCGTTATGACAGGAGTAACAGAGGGCAGTGGACTGGCCAGTGCCAAGTACCCTAAAGAGCCAGTGTCATTGATGAAGTTGAATCCACCCAAAAGCCTATAGTAAAGCCAGGAAAACCCATGGACAAATGAGCATGGCAGGCTACAGTCCATGGGGTTGCAAAGAGTCAGACAGAACTGAGCAACTGAGCACAAAAGCACACACACATCATAGCCTGGAGTAAGAAGGGCCTATTTGGAAGAAATGGGAATAGACTGACTTGCTGGTATAATCCAGAGGCTTCTTCTAGGAGACTGTAAATTTCTCAAGTGATGAGAATTCACAAACCTTCGAAGGTCAAATAGAAACAGTTGATCACAAATGCCACTTTCCTGCGGCATCCACCATTACCAACATGATAAATATTCAAATATTATGTATGATTAATCACAAAAGCTGATACCATTTAAGTAAATAGATACAGGCCAATCAATCAGTGTGTGTGTGTTAGAGGCTCACTTGTGTCTGACTCTTTGAGACTCCATGGACATAGCCTACCAGGCTCCTCTCGCCATGGAATCGTCTAGTTAAGAATACTGCAAAGTATTGCCACTCCCTTCTCCAGGGGATCTTCTCGACCTAGTAATGGAACCCAGGTCTCATGCACTGCAAGCAGATTCTTTACCTTCTGAGCCACCAGGGAAGCCCATCAATATTTGATCAAAGGTGTGTTCACGTACATACATAGACAATCATAGAAAATCTTTGCTCAATTCCATCCTGGTAACAAAATAGATACAATGAAGTGCCATGGATATTTCCCACAATTTTAGATAATTTGAAATTTCCAATAGTATTAGTATTTATGTGGTAACTAATAATACTTTCCTTGCTAAATCTTATCATACTTTTAAAATTGTTGTTTAAATCCTAAGGATATTAAAATATCTGGCAAAGAAATACAAAATTTAACAATTATAAAGAAGTAAATGTAGGATATTCATTATTGGCCAAAGCTCAGTAAAATCTCATTATCTAAATTTATTACAGTCCAGTTGTTATTCTATTTATAATTTTAAAGGCTGCAGCAGGTGTGTATGAACATTTTGTTTGTTAAGTACTTCAAATGACAATTTTTATGTGGAATTTCCATACAGTTGGAGATTTGTCCTGTTAGTTTCTTAGGTATTATATAGAGAGGCTACTTAAATGTCATTAAGTACAGATGACCGGATTTTGTGTCAAGTAATGATTTATTAAAACCCTTAACTATAACAGCGAAATATTTAGTCATTTCATTATGTGGACAGCACTGTCCACATAATGTCATATTTAGAGAATATGATGTTATACAGAATGCTATCAAATGTCATTTTTAGAGATATGATGTTATACAGAATGCTATCAAAATTAAGCCTTGTTTGTCACTATACATAGGCAAAATTGAAAGTACGCCCACAAAAAAATCATCTTAGAAGTGAAGATACCATTAGTTGTTTTCTCCAAATATTTAAACATAAATTCCAAAGTTAATATTGGCTTTGTACAATACGTAAATGTATGTTTGGTTCAAACTTACCATATTGCTTGAGTTCAGTTCAGTCGCACAGTCATATCCAACTCTTTGCAACCCCATGCACGCCAGGCCTCCGTATCCATCACCAACTCTCGGAGCCTGCTCAAATTCATGTCCATTGAGTTGGTGAGGCCATCCAACCATCTCATCCTCTGTCATTCCCTTCTCTTCCCATTTTCAATCTTTCCCAGTATCAGGGTCTTTTCAAATGAGTCAGTTCTTCACATCAGGTGACCAAAATATTGGAGTTTCATCTTCAACATCAGTCCTTTCATTGAATATTCAGGACTGATTTCCTTTAGGATTGACTAGTTTGATCTCCGTGCAGTCCAAGGGATTCTCAAGAGTCTTCTCCAACACCACAGCTCAAAAGCATCAATGCTTTGACACTCAGCTTTCTTTATATTCCTACTCTCACACTGATACATGACTACTAGAAAAACTTTGACTAGATGGACCTTTTTTGGTAAAGTAATGTCTCTGCTTTTAAATATGCTAACTAGGTTGGTCATAGCTTTTCTTCCAAGGAGGAAGCATCTTTTAATTTCATGGCTGCAGTTACCATCTGCAGTGATTTTGGAGTCCCCCAAAATAAAGTAGTTTAGAAGTAGGGTAAAACCACATAGCTTAGAAGTAGGTAAAACATGATCCTCAAAGTGCAGCAGTTTGCTTTCCATCTTAAATCACATGAAGGAAATAATGCCATCCTGCCTGGCAGGCTTCAGTCCATAGGATCGCACAGAGTCTGACATGACTGAACAGACTTTGCACACACCAACCCCAAAGCCAAGTCTTTGCACACCCTGCAAAAACTGAGATAACATCAGGGGTAGGTCTGGACAAAGGTACTGACCCTGGGCTTTACAGTGAACCTGCAAAGACACAGAAGTTCCCAGCTGGTGGGTGGGTTCAGAGAATGTAGGCCTTCCACTACATTCGTGATTTTCATCCACTTGACCATCTGCAGGCTCCTAGAAAATGTTCTGACTCAAACCAGCAAATCAGTGTTCCCATTCCTTCCATACAGGTACTTCTTGCTCCTGGGTCATGGTACTTTATTTAGACTTTGGTCACCCTCAACTTTGTCAATGACATCAGCTATTGAAGGTACTTGGCATTAGCCAGTCCACTGAGCTCTGTCATTCCAGTCAAAATGGGCCCAGGCCCTACAAAGGGCAGATTCACAAGACAAATGCTCCCATTTTCGGTGCTTGGCTCTAAGGCCCAGCACACTGTTGGGAAACTGAGGCCCCGCCTCCCTCCTTCCTGAGGCTGGGCTTCCTGGCAGCAGCTGAAGGGCTCCTGGGCCCTGGGCCCTCACTGATTAGATACTAAGCCCCGAACCTAACTGTCCACTGATCTTGCCAGATCACACAGAAAAAGGTAGAGAGGCCAGGCTTGAGTTCGGTTCTGTTGTTCCTAAGTTGGTCTGACCAGCCTCCATTGCTAGGCCTTCCACGAAAGATCAGCTCACAACTTGGACCTGATCAAATTATTTCCGCATGATGGCAGTGTTGTCCTGGAACTGAAACTTCCTACGCCAAGCATTCTTTTCCCTCCGCCTTTGAGTCTGAAAAAAACACTGTAAATAGACAAAGACACCAGGAAATATGGCTGCCTTGTATTTGACTCAATTCAAGGAAACCTGGTCTTATATTTGCATTTTCTTTTTGGTTTCCCTTGGATATCAAACTGAGATCAAAGGCACCCAACTTCATCACATATCTCTTCTCCAGATTTCAATTTTTACTTGATCCTGTCTTCTCACATTAGATCTTTTCCACTCAGTTTTTTGTCTCCAGCATTTTCTCAAGCTATCAAATTGTTTGGAGGTATCATGGATTCAGGATCCATGCCTAGGAGACAAAAAAAAAAAATGACTGTACCTAAGGACTTGCCAAATCTAGGCAACAGGCCACATGTTTATCATCTTGTCTCACTCAGAAGGTAAAGCATCGGCCTGCAATGCAGGAGACCCAGGTTTGATCCATGGGTCAGGAAGATCTCCTGGAGAAGGAACTGGCAAAACATGCTACAGCATTCTTCCCTGGAGAATTCAATGGAGAGAGGAACCTGGTGGGCTACAGTCCATGGGGTCTCAAAGAGTGAGGCACAACTGAGCGAATAACACACACACTTCCCGAATTTCCTAAGGTCTTCAAATTCTAGGCTTTGTGCATTGAGTTGAAGAAGCCATTTGATGAAGCTCTAGAGGATGACCCAGATACCTCTCATGACTGAATGCAGACAATTGTCTACATGTAATCATACACTCTTACAGGACTATAAATTCCAATCAGATGGGACACGTGACTTTGTCTAATGGTATCATCATACAACACTGGAAAAAAAACGCATTTTCTATGTCATTAAATGGCCTTAGACCTTATTGTATATGATCACTATTTTTTTACTTAAAGATTCATTTTATAATATTTTCTCATTAGTAAGAAAGAAACAGAGCTTGTTTTTACTTATGGACAAAGTCTTTGGCAGCACCTTGTATCATTTATACATATCCATATTAATAGGTCTTTCAGAGAGCTTGAATTTCATATATTTTATTCTCGAACACAGGATATTATAATGTCAAAAATACATGTTAGGTCATTCACAATGAGAAGAATTAACCACTTTCAAAATGTCCTTGGCATGTATCATCATCACTTTGCTATGTACAGGCAATATGTACTTTTGTAAAATACTATTCAAATTCCCCAGTACTATGATTTTTAAAACACTTTTTAACACTTAGAGCTTATTCA
>SJYC01064354.1:0-13627 GCA_006408675.1 Madoqua kirkii | reverse complement strand
ACAAAAGAAAAAAAAAAAAAAAAAAAAGGAAATATATATATATATCCCCACAAAAATTATACATTTATTCATAGCAGAAATATTTGTAATAAACACAAACGATCTAAATGTCAACTTCATTTATTGTGCTATATCTAAAAATGAGATATTAGCAACAAAAATAAGTGAACCATTGATACGAGCAATATCATGGATATTGATAAATATCCAAAATAATTCTGTTGAATAAAAGAGACTGGACTGCTCCTGTCCCACAAAAGAATATTTGATATACAATTTCACTTATATAAAACTACAGAAAATGTAAACTAATCTCTAGTGATAATTGATTAGTGGTTATTTGAGAATATTACTTATATGTGGAATCTAAAAAGAAATGATATGCATGAACTTATTTACAAACAGAAACAGACTCACATACTTAGAAAATGAATTCAGAGTTGCCAGAGGATTAGGTGAGGGAAAGAGATAGGGAACTTGGGACGGACACTTGCACAGTGTTAAATTTAAAAAGGAGCCCAAAAAGGACCTAAGGTATAACACAGGGTACTCTGCTCAATGTCATGTAACAACCTAATTGAGAAAAGAATATGAAAAAGAATAGATACATGAATATACATAACTGAATCACTTTGCTGTATATCCAAAACTAATATGACATTGTAAATCAACTATTAGTATGATATAAAATACAAAGTTGATAAATAAATAGGGATATTCAGAGCAGAAAAAGAAGGAAGAATGCATTTCAAAGTTACAAAAGAAAATTGTGAGAGATGATGGTATATTCATTATCTTCATTATGCCACAATCTCACAGAGTATGTATCTGTCAAGCTTATTAAATTTTACACTATAATTTGTGCAGTTTATTGTAAATTAATGATATCTCAACGTATCATTGAAAGCTCTTCAAAACAAGACAGTTATATTTTCTCCCTTACCTCCTGCTGAGTCTGCTACCAGTGAGAACCTAGTTTTTGAAGTAAGTTAGGGGTCTTTCCTGGAAAATCCCATGGAGGGAGGAGCCTGGTGGGCTGCAGTCTATGGGGTCGCACAGAGTCAGACACGACTGAGAGACTTAGCAGCAGCAGCAGGGGTCTTTCTGCTCTCTTCTATCTGATACTTCTCTTTCAGTAAGTTTCTTGGCTTTCCAAGCACTGGTCTGAGAGTAGAGGGGAATGGAAAGAAAAAGCAAAAGCTTTCACAGAACAAGGATTAAAGTGTCTTTGGACTTTTGTGGTCTGTGATCACATGCCCTGTGTTAGACTTCTTCAACTTCAACTCTCTCAATGTAGACCATGCCCAGCTTTCATCTGCACAGTCCCAGAGATCTTTCTGCTTTGGCATCTGAAGATAGACTCCATCTCTTTCTTCTGAGGACATTTGACTCTCTGACAGAATTCCTCAGAACCAGAAACCTTTTAAACAGGTCACTGGAAATCACACACTCCTTTGACTGGCTTGAGAGAAGAGTGCAGTTTATTTCCAGACATAGTCCTGCTCTCACCTGGTCCTCACCCTCATATTTGTCAGGTACGGGTCAGACATCAGCTCCCTGGATCACCAATGGCAGGAGACACCTAAGAAGCTTTCAAGTGATTCTGCAGTCTAATGACTTCAGATAGTGGCCTGCATTCTCCAATTTGTTGGAGATTGAAATTTTAGTTCAGATATTTTCAGCTACACCCTCCTCACAAAATTCTGTAGACAAATCTGATCCTTTTATGTGTTAGAGATATAGGTGAATCTTTTAACTATTTCTCAATCACCTACTGTAAAACGTCTCTTCAGAGTTGTACCTTACAAGCTATTTTGCAATGTAACATCAAAAGTCAGGAAACTTTCCTTTAACAGCTTGTTACAGGTACACTGTGTCAGGAGGTATTACTGAATATGTACCTTGTGTAAGACTGTACCAGCTTCTGTAAAAAATAAAGGGTTGGTAATAAATATATTTTCAAATGCCTTTTTATAGATCTAATATGGAACAGAGGTATATAAATAAATATATGTAATTCAAATAGACAGATACAAGTACAATGAGAAATTAAAGGTACAAAATAACTCTTTATTCTGATTTGTAAGATTTGGGACAGTGGAGAGTGTTGGGAAAATGGATATGAGTAAACAATGATTAAAGCTAGACACTGTGATACTTTATAAGAAAAATAGCCTTTCATTACTGGTTATTTCCATTTAATATAATAATTCAATTTTAAAACCTCAGATCATAATTTTGGTGTTATCCAAATGTCTATTAGTAAGTTTCCAAATATAGTTGAAATGAGTAAATTGAAATATTTACGTACACATTAAATTCTAAAAATATAATAAATCACAGCATTTCGTTTATAGTTTATTAGTGAACAGATTATCTCCTATGTTTCCTGGCTACTTTCATATTGATCAGAGACTTAATGGCCAGACAAGAATGATACTTATACTTTGTAACTGGCTTTAATAATGATTTTTTCTTTATTTTTGGTATTCTGTGAAAACATAGCAGTATCTTATTTTGATTAAAATTAAAAATATGATATGAAAAGTGGACTTTCTAGAGATGATTAAAAACAAAAAGGAAAAGCCAACAAAATCTTATAATGAATATTATATAATAAAAGTCTCTCTTGTTTAGTTATGATAATCTGAGGACGTTTATGAAATGGAAATTTGTAAATCAAGCTTGAGATACCAGATACTTTTAGGGAAAGAACTTTTTGGTAGCAATTGTAAGCTAAGAGAGGGTAGTGACTGGTATCATGTGGCAGAGTAAGTGATCTCCCATAGCCCTCACCCTGGGGAAAAAATAGATTATTAAATATGTACACATGTGTGCTTGTGATTACTCATGCATATCTGTATACACACATTTTTTTTCATGCCCCAGCCAGAATCAGTGGTAGTTTTTTTGAATTATCACTACCCTTTTTTGTAGCATTAAAAGTGTCTTCCCTTGAAACACAGGAAATATTATGCAAATTTGATTTTGCCTTCAATGCCATTATCAAACATCTTCTAAGATCTTTTTTTAAATCCCATGCAGTTCTTTTATTACAAAGGCAGATGGGCAAGCAGTAAAATTAAATTCACAGATTTAGTGGCAGTAAAGAGGTGACCATGATGAATATTTAGACCTATGTATGTACCATAAGCAAGTTATAGCCTATATAGAAAATTTACTTAAGAAGAGTTGTATCAAAACTATCAATATCATTGATATGCTAATCTCAGTAATGAAACGTTTAACCATATTTTCACTAAATAATATGATAAATGAAAAATTGACAAACATTTGGCATATTATACAAAATATGATGTAGCATTTTATTTTAAATTATTTATAAAGTATTCAGAATTAGTTGGAACTTAAATAATTTTGACATTTCTGATCTTTCCAAAGAATAGTATATTTTTATTTTTGCTGATGCCTTAAAAAAACTTCCATATATTTCTCTAGTTCTTTATAATTAAGTAGAGACTGGATTTTCCATATGTCTAATAGAATTCTAAGAAGCTTCCAGTGGCTCAGTGGTAAAGAATGCACCTGCCAATGCAGGAGATGCAGGTTTGATCCCTGAGTTGGGAAGATACTCTGGAGGAGGAAATGGCAACACATTCCAGTATTCTAGCATGAGAAATCCTATGGAGAGGGGAACCTGGTTTATAGGGTTTAAGAGAGTTGGACACAGATGAGTGACTGAAGAAGGACCAAAAAACCCAGAGGATAAAAGAGATCATTATTGAAGAGTCTTCTGACTCCACACTTTTTGCTTTTTCTTCATTTTAGACATGTTATGATGATAAACAGCATATTAGAAAGTAGAGCTATAAATAACTTTGACAACAAAAATCCATATAGTCAAAGTTATGTTTTTTCCAGTTATCATGTATATATGTGATAATTGGACCATAAAGAAGGCTGAACACTGAAGAATTGATGATTTCAAACTGGTGCTGGAGAAGACTCTTGAGAGTGCCTTGGGCAGCAAGGAGATCAAATCAGTCAATCCTAAAGGAAATCAGTGGTGACTATTCATTGGAAGGACTGATGCTGAGGCTGAAGCTCCAATACTTTTGTCACCTGATGTGAACAGCCAACTCATTGGAAAAGACCCTGATTCTAGGAAAAATTAAGTGCAGGAGAAGGGGGCAACAGAGGATGAGACGGTTGGATGGCATAATCGATTCAATGGATGTGAGTCTGAGAAAACTTTGAGAGTTAGTAAAGGGCAGGGAAGCTTGGTGTGCTTCAGGCCATTGAGTTGCAAAGAGTTGAACACAAGTGAGTGACTGAACAACAATGAAATTATGATATTCAGGTAGAAGAAATATGATTACTTTGAATTAGTGGCTGGCCACATAATGAAACTTAAAAGCAAAAACTTAAACAAACCCAAAACATAAATTTGTCTAAACAACCTCCATAGTACAAATCAATAAGAAATATAAAATGTACATTTTACATTACATTTACATTATGTACTTTTTTATATTATTAGTAGGGAATTAAAATATATGGTAATAAAGTAACCTCATGAAACTGAAAATGAAATAAAATAGGCCTGGACTGTCCATATTAACCATAAACATGAAAGAGCGTATTAATTAATCAAACATCCTGCTTGACATGGTAGTGTTTTTTTTTTTTCTTTTAAGATCTTTAATTGCTAGAGAAAAATGATAACTAAGAAATTAGGGAAAATAAGATGTACTTGTTATGAGACTTAAAATTTTTATTCCTGCAATTTTCTCGTTTAGAATAAAGTTCATTTAAAAAGTATAAATATTGCCACCTTTCTCAATAAATTCAAAGTTAAATTGCTTAACAAAATCTAATAAATAAACATGAGCAATATAGATTCAGTTCAGGCTAAATTGTCCAGCTCTGAGAACCTAGCATAGAGAGAAGAACGTGTACTAGGACCTAAGGGGTAGAAGCCCACTTAGCATGAAAGATAAGCAGTAGCAAGGATATAAGAAAAAAATGGAGAAAAAGATGCAGTTGTACATGAATAAATGCACAAAAAATGGGAAACTATGCCACACAATGAGGAAATTGATATGACTGGGAAAACTTAGAGTGGTATGTGCAGGTTTCCATAGCAAAATGCCATGGGTTAGATGGCTTAAAAAACAGAAATAGTTTTCTCACAGTTCTGGAGGCAAGAAGTTCAAGATTAAGGTCCTAAAACATCTGGTTCCTGGCATGACATCTCTTGCTGGTTTATAGACAACAACCTTCTCCCTGTGTACAGACATGACCTTTTACTCTCTTACTCTTTTTATGGGACATCAATTCTATCAGATTAGGGGTATGCCCTCACGATTTTATTTAACCTTAATTATCTCCTTAAAAGCTCACTCTCCAATACAATCAAATTGATAAGATTGTTCCACTAGAGCTGGAATTTGTGGGAATGATTTAAATCTGAAAAAGTATACATCAAGGCTGTATGTTGTCACCCTGCTTATTTATCTGACATGCAGAGTGCATCATGCAAAATGTGGGTCTGGATGAAGCACAATCTGAAACCAAGATTGCTGGGAGAAATATCAATAACCTCATATATGCATATGACACCACACTTATGGCAGAAAGCAAAGAACTAAAGAGCCTCCTGATGAAAGTGAATGAAGAGAGTGAAAAAGTTGGCTTAAAACTCAACATTCAGAAAACTAAGATCATGGCATCTGGTCCCATCACTCCATGGGAAATAGATGGGGAAACAGTGGAAACAGTGACAGACTTTATTTGGGGGTGAGGGGGGCTCCAAAATCACTACAGATGGTGACTGCAGCCATGAAGTTAAAAAACACATATTTCTTGGAAGAAAAGTTATGAGCAACCCAGCTTATTAAAAAGCAGAGTGATTACTTTGCCAACAAAGGTCCATATAGTCAGTTATGATTTTTCCAGTAGTCATGTATGGATGTGAGAGTTGGACTATAAAGAAAGCTGAGCACCAAAGAATTGATGCTTTTGAACTGTGGTGTTGGAGAAGAATCTTGAGTCCCTTGGACTGCAAGGAGATCCAACCAGTCCATTCTGAAGGAGATCAGCCCTGGGTGCTCATTGGAAGGACTGATTTTGAAGCTGAAACTCTAATATTCTGATCACCTGTTGCGAAGAACTGACTCATTTGAAAAGACCCTAATATTGGGAAAGATTTAGGGTAAGAGGAGAAGGGGACAACAGAGTATGAGATGGTTGGATAGTATCAATGACTCAATGGACACAGATTAGGGTGAACTCCGGGAATTGGTGATGGACAGGGTGGCCTGGTATGCTACAGTCCATGGGGTCACAAAGAGTCAGACATAACTGAGTGACTGAAATGAACTGAGTTTTATACTCTGATGTTGCATGCAGGCTAAAATGGTTATTCAGAGTTTGTGAAGGAGCAATAAAGTCCCATGAATCCACCCCCTATGACAATGAGGCAAATGATTTGTTTTCACAAATAAAAATAAAAATGATCTGTTGGTGGGTATAATTTTTCATAGTACCCCTAGGGATTCTAGAAAGCACGTTAGTATTATATCCTATGAGCCTTTTCATTAGGTTCCAAAGTTTTCATTTTTGCTAAGGACAAGGGAGTCTTAAAAATTATGGTTAAAAGTAAACAAGACTTGGACTGAAAGGAAATCCAACCAGTCCATCCTAAAGGATATCAGTCCTGGGTGTTGATTGGAATGACTGATATTGAGGCTGAAACTCCAATACTTTGGCCACCTGATGTGAAGTGCTGACTCATTGGAAAAGACCCTGATGCTGGGAAATATTGACGGCAGAAGGAGAAGGGGATGACAGAGGTTGAGATGGTTAGATGGCATCATTGACTCAATGGACATGGGTTTGGGTGGACTCCAGGAGTTGGTGATGGACAGGGAGGCCTGGCATGCTGCAGTTCATGGGGTCACAAAGAGTCAGACATGACTATGTGACTGAACTGAGCTGAACTGAACTGAAACAAGCCTTTAAAAACTTTTTTTTTTTTTTTAAAGGGTCTCCTTTAGAGAATGCATAGCTTTCCACGGCTTCTTTTGCTCCTCAGTATGGCTTGATGTGTGGAAGACTTTATGTGTCCCCAACATGATAAGGCCTTGAGCCTGAGCTCAAGGATCTCATCGATTCTCTCCTGTCTTCTAGGTCCTTACTTCTACATTGATACTCCGTAGCATTGGTTGTCCATCTGCCATTTATGGTAATAACTGTGACAGAAATTTCATGAGTGTCTTGGCCACAGTCAGAGCCTGCTGGGCCCTCCTTGGGGACTCATCTCCACCTAAGCTCTTCCCCTTGGTATTGTGTAACCCTGGGGCTTCCCACATGTTTCATATTTAGTACTTGTCCTCAGCTCTTTAAGTGTAGTCTCTGCCATGGGATCATCATCCTCTCTCAATACAACAGATTTACTGATTCTCCACTATAGGAAAGTACAAAGGAGTGTAATAAACCTGTGGTATAGGAGGAAGAGAGTGTTATAAAAAATTTGTCAGGAATATCAACCTAGCCAGCTCACTTTCATGTCAGCGGTATATTATAATGAGAAACATTTTGAACATAGACAGAAGGGTTAATGCAACAGTCAACAGAGAATGGTTTCCCATGGGATGTAGTGAAGCAATGCTTGTTTGGAATTTCTAATCTCACGCTTTAATGGATTGGAGAGGAGAGTTACAGACGTAGATGGCACTGTTAAAGCCTCAAAATTTTGATGTGTGAATGAATTAAGAAGAGTTCTTCAGGCAAAATGTTATAAAATTTAGGGGAGAAAAGGTTTACAGAAGATGGCGTCTGTGATCACAGTGAACTCTTTAATGAAATACCATGATATAAATGGTCAAATAAGATGCTAAGCAATGTTAAAAAAATCACAGAAGAGGTAGATGTAATCTTTGTTGTTCTACATCAATGAGGTTTCTATAATTGTATTTAGTTTAGATACTGAAGTTTAAAAAGCTAAAAAAAAAATGTGGAAGAACAAAGAGACAGTCAGAGAAGAGAAGCAAAGATAATTAACCTTTGGCAAATAGACATCAAGTGAATTAGATTTGTTTAGCTTAAAGGACAGACTTGATCTGATAATAGAATTGAGTCATATGTAGAGTAATTAGAAGAGAGATGCAGTTTTCTACATTCCCCAATGTCTAAACAATAGAAAATGAACTTTAATACATTTTAATTTTATTTCCCTATATACAAATTGGGAAGACACTCTGAAATCTACTATAAATAAGCTATTATATAGCTTACTATACAGCATACTAGTTTGTGTAGATTTCCACAGAACTGTCTTTTGAATATATGAGTATCTGTCTGTGCTGACTGGTTATTTATGAGGTTAGGGAAGGAAACTAGATGTGCCCATGGATCTGTGAGTGAAACAAACTTTCAATACTTTATGTTACATTCATAGGTTTGTTCTGAAAATTAACATAAAATAATGATCAGCCCTGGGATTTCTTTGGAAGGACTGATGCTCAAGTTGAAACTCCAGTACTTTGGCCACCTCATAGAAGAGTTGACTCATTGGAAAAGACTCTGATGCTGGGAGGGATTGGGGGCAGGAGGAGAAGGGGACGACCGAGGATGAGATGGCTGGATGGCATCATTGACTTGATGGACGTGAGTCTGAGTAAACTCCAGGAGTTGGTGATGGACAGGGAGGCCTGGCGTGCTGCAGTCCACGGGCTCGCAAAAAGTGGAACACTACTGAGCAACTGAACTGAACTGAACTGAATGTAACTTTCTCTCACTATTTTTTAAAAGCCGTTAGCCCCTGTACAAAGTGTGACTTAAATTTAGGAGAACAGGAAAAAAATAAATGATTGGTTTAATTTTTTATCTTACTACAAATAAAAATTAAACATTCAGTCCTTAGAAATAAATTACATAAGAAAATCTGAATTAGTTCAAATCAGGTAGACATTTTTAGAACATTCTAGAAAGTCCCAGATTTGATTAAATTTGTATCTTTACAAATACACTTAATCTTCTTGTAAATGTTCATAAACTTCTAAAATTGTTTAAAGGACAGACTTGATCTGATAATAGAATTGAGTCATATGTAGAGTAATTAGAAGAGAGATGCAGTTTTCTACATTCCCCAATGTCTAAACAATAGAAAATGAACTTTAATACATTTTAATTTTATTTTCCTATATACAAATTGGGAAGACACTCTGAAATCTACTATAAATAAGCTATTATATAGCTTACTATACAGCATACTAGTTTGTGTAGATTTCCACAGAACTGTCTTTTGAATATATGAGTATCTGTCTGTGCTGACTGGTTATTTATGAGGTTAGGGAAAGAAACTAGATGTGCCCATGGATCTGTGAGTGAAACAAACTTTCAATACTTTATGTTACATTCATAGGTTTGTTCTGAAAATTAACATAAAATAATGATCAGCCCTGGGATTTCTTTGGAAGGACTGATGCTCAAGTTGAAACTCCAGTACTTTGGCCACCTCATAGAAGAGTTGACTCATTGGAAAAGACTCTGATGCTGGGAGGGATTGGGGGCAGGAGGAGAAGGGGACGACCGAGGATGAGATGGCTGGATGGCATCATTGACTTGATGGACGTGAGTCTGAGTAAACTCCAGGAGTTGGTGATGGACAGGGAGGCCTGGCGTGCTGCAGTTCACGGGCTCGCAAAAAGTGGAACACTACTGAGCAACTGAACTGAACTGAACTGAATGTAACTTTCTCTCACTATTTTTTAAAAGCCGTTAGCCCCTGTACAAAGTGTGACTTAAATTTAGGAGAACAGGAAAAAAATAAATGATTGGTTTAATTTTTTATCTTACTACAAATAAAAATTAAACATTCAGTCCTTAGAAATAAATTACATAAGAAAATCTGAATTAGTTCAAATCAGGTAGACATTTTTAGAACATTCTAGAAAGTCCCAGATTTGATTAAATTTGTATCTTTACAAATACACTTAATCTTCTTGTAAATGTTCATAAACTTCTAAAATTGTGCACAGATTTGATATATAATCAAAGATCATTAGTAAGAGAATTAAGCTTCAGATCCTAGAAAGAAGAATGTCAACAAATATGAGGACATATGTTAAATATGAAGACAATAGTAAAATATGAGGATACAAGAGACTCTTGAGAGAGACTGTTGGACAACAAGGAGATCAAACCAGTCAATCCTAAAGGAAATTAGCCCTGAATATTCACTGGGAAGACTGGTGCTGAAACTGAAACTACATTACTTTGGCCAACTGATATGAAGAACCAACTCTTTGAAAAGACCTGGATGCTAGGAAAGATAGAGGCCAAGAGGAGAAGGGAGTGACAGAAGATAAGATGTTTGGATGGCATCACTGACTCAATGGACATATATGAGTTTGAGCAAACTCAGGGAGAGAGTGAACAGAGAAGCCTGGCATGTTGTAGTTCATGGGGTCCTAAAGAGTTAGACACAATTAGCAACTGGATGACAAGTTAAATCCACCATAGTAATAGAAATATATATATAAGATTGCATTAGGAAGACAAAAACAAACAACAAAAAACAACAATACTCCTTCTTGAAGACTTCTTTAACATTTAACTATGTAAAGGTCCAGTGCATTGAACAGGTCACATGTTTCAGGAGCAGCAAAGAGTTTAGAGTAGCAGGATCATAGGATTTTCTAGCAGAAGACTGAGCTTTGAGTGTGATGGATCTTAAACAATTAGTCCAAGGGAAATTGGGTAGTACCTTTTGAAAGAAGTTAAGGAACAGATCATAGATTTATCTGATAAGCAACAGGTAACTTACAGAAGCTTATTTGGGCATTTTAATTTGCTTGCTATTGGTGACTTTTCTTATTTTAAGTAGAGAATGTCAGTGGCATATTTGTTTTTAAAGATTAAAACAGTTCATGTCGGTGGTGATTGACGTGAACCTAAGAATATGAAGAGTATTTTAATAGAGAAGTTGAAAAATCTTATTATCTCACTTAAAATATATGGAGTATACTGTAGGTGAGGAAGAAAGGTAGAATATAGAGAAGATGATTTGGGGGTAAAATTGACCCTTTTAGTTGGCATATTAAATGTGGGAAGTATTATGTCTTAATACCCAAAGCATAGCATCTCCTTTTTACTAAGCTTTCTCAGAAGGTCAAATGCTTACAGCCATGTGAACTACAATTGCTCTTGATTATTAAATAATGCGAATAGATCTTACAGAAATACAATTTGTGTCCCTAAGGCATTAAAAAATTTCACCTTACATATAAGTTACTTCAGTTGCTAAACTTCCCTTGAACATGATAAATATTAATACTTGGACTGCTTTGCATTTTAGTTTGTCATCAGTTAGCTCATTTTATTATCTGCACACTAAATTGAAGATGATTATATTAAGAGCACTTCATCTTTTCATTATCTTACATTTATTTGACTACTCTACTTGACTACCTGGTATTTAATTGAAATACCAATTGAGCCAGGGAGTTGGAAATAGAGCTACTGTGTATTTCTCTCAGTTTGAAGTATTTTTCTTTGAGATTAGCATTTCTTTTCTTTTTTCTACTTTTTAGTTTCTATTTTAAAAGGAGAAAAAATAGAGTGGATTTAAAATTCCTCAAATGCTCAGAAGATTCTTATTCTCCTAAAGATTTTTTTCCCCAACATTCTCCAAACATAAAAATAAAGATTATAATTCACAAATAAAGCAAAAAAGCATTGTTCCCCAGGTAAACAAATAAAATTGTGATTTAAATTTATGTATGGTAACATGGTGCAAGAATTTTCCAAGACTTTTAAAAAGTTTGATATTTCTAAAGTGCAATAGTCCCAGCTTTATTCTTTTCATTTAAAATATATCAAAACAATAAGTACATTGATTATAACTGAAAATTTAAGGAGTTTTTAGGCATATCTATAGTTGCCTATAGGGCTTCCTTGGTGACTAGATAGTAAGGAATCTGCATATTATGCAGGAGACTTGAGTTTGACTCCTGGGTCAGGAAGATCTCCTGGAGAAGAAGATGGCAACCACTCCAATATTCTTGCCTGGAGAATTCCAAGGACAGAGGAGCCTGGTGAGCTGCAGTCTATGAGGTTATAGTAACAGAAATAAAGACATAAATAAATAAATGGGAACTAATTAAACTCAAGAGCTTTTGCCTAGCAAGGGGAGCAATAAAGCAAACAAATAAAATGGACAACCCACAGAGTGGGAGAAAATGTGACCAATAAGGGATTAGTCTTCAAAATTCACTAACAGCTCAAGTAGCTCAATATCAAAAAAGCATCAACCAAATAAAAAAATGAGAAGAAAATCTAAATACATTTCCCAAATGACATACAAATGACCAAGAGATACATGAAAAGATGTCCAATGTCACTCATTATGAGAAATGAGGTTAAAACTACAGTGAGATATCACCTCACAGCAGTCAAAAAGGTCATGATCAAAAAGTCAACAAATAGTTAATGCTGAAGAGTGTGAAGAGAAAAGAGAATCCTACACTGTTGGTGAGAATGTAAATTGATAAGCCACCATGCAGAACAGTATGGAAGTTTCTTAAAAAACTAAAAATAGAACAAGCATATAATCCAGCAATCCCATTCATGGCATATATTTAGAGAAAAATATGATTCAAAAGGAAACATGTACCCCAATGTTAATTATAACACTGTGCACAATAGTCAAGCAATGGAAGCAACCTATGAATAAAAAAGTTGTGCTGCATATATATAATGGAATATTACTCAGCCATTAAACATAATGAAATAATGCCATTTGCATTATCACACAAAGTAATGTAAGTAGACAGAGAAAGACAAATATCATATATAGTTTGCACGTGGAATCTAAAACAAAATAATGATACAAATGAATACAAAATAGAAACAGACTCACAAAATTTGGAGAAGCAGTTTATGGTTACCAGTGAGATTAGGGAGCGGGGAAGGGATAGACTGGGATTTTGAGACTGACGCGTGCATGCATGGGGGCAGCAGTGCTTTATTTGTGTCTGACTCTTTGTGACACTGTGGACTGTAGCCTTCTGTCCAGGGGATTCTCCAGGCAGGAATACTGGAGTGGGTTGCCATGCCCTCCTCCAAGGGATTTTTCCATCCCAGGGATCAAACCTTCCTTTCTTACATCTCCTACACTGACAAGGAGGTTCCCACTAGCACCACTTGAGAAGCCCTAAATGTGTATGGAAGCACTCCTCTGTTCCTACAATTCTCCACACTGCTATATTTAAAGGGATAACTAACAAGAAACAATTATAAGCACAGGGCACTCTGCTCAGTATTCTGTAATGATCTAAATAGGAAAGTAATTTGAAAAAGAATAGATGCATGTATATGTATAATTGAATCACTGTTGTATATATGAAAGTAACACAACATTGCTAATCAACTTTACTCCAATATAAAATAAAAATATTTTAAAATATGTGACTAAATCATTTGCTATTCTTGATGCTATTCTTTTTAATATTGCATAGCTTTCTAAGAAATAAGCATGAACAAATTATTTCTGAAACACCAATTTAAAATTAATTTTTAATATTTAACTTCAAATGGAATACAAAACTTAGCTGATTGTCTTGATTTTATATATACTAACTTTGTTTTTGAAAATCTTCAT
>SJYC01064347.1:0-34655 GCA_006408675.1 Madoqua kirkii | reverse complement strand
AGGTGGGAGGGGGTTCAGGATGGGGAACACGTGTACACCCGTGGCAGATTCATGTTGATGTATGCCAAAACCAGTATAATATTTTAAAGCAATTAGCCTCCAATTAAAATAAATAAATTTAGATTAAAAAGATAAAGTTAATGATCAAGATTTTTAAATTGAAAGAATTTGAATTGTTCTTAGTTGTTTGAGACACAACGGTAGATGCATTGTAAAATATTGAGCCTTAAAAAACTGGGCATCTTTGCATCTTCTTCATTAAAAAAAGAAGTTCATAGCTGAATATTGTCATGAAGATTATTTCCAAAACTTTAAAGTCTTATTTTAAATCTAAGTAAGTCTTCAAAAATTAATTCCCTCCAGTCCCAAAGATACGTCTCATACATTAAAACCTATCATAACCACTATTAGCAGTACCAGTTTCTAAGAATTAAATTTAATTTTAACTGACTTAATCAAGTTAGCATACTCTCTTAAAAGATTCCAAACAGAATGAGTACTATCTTTGTAATAGATAAATGACACTCAACATTTTAAGATAGTATTTAGATTGTTAGAAATGAGATCAATGATACATTTCCCAAAGGATGTACGTCTATTATATAATCATGAAAGGATCAATTTAAGGATGGTTAATTCATGGAGGAAGTAGCAATCTCTGTGTTGTTGCCTCTTCCCCCTCCCAAAACTAACTGCAGAAAGAAATCCACAATGTTGTGTGTTTTTTCGTTGTTTGTTTGTTTTGTTTTCTGTTTTTTAATGAAAATGCTTGTCAGATTCAGCAATGGCTGTAGACGTGTGCTTTCTCCTTGGGAGTGAGGACTCGCACCTGAGCTTCATCATCTACCTGCTGTCAGGTGGACCAACAAGAGTTGAGTAGAGAAAGTAACTCATTACTCTGAGTGTAAACAGGAGAATTTATGTGTATTCCTCAGAGACATAACTGTAGAGAGAATCTAAACAACTGCCATCATAGTGTTTCTACTTTTTATTATTAATATACAGATGTGAGAGCAATTTTCTGCAGGTAAAATAAGACAATTTCAAGGCTTCTTCCCTGGCATAGATAAAACTGTTCTTATGGGACATGACTGAAGCAGCCACCTTTCTGTTCAATCACCAGCACACAATATGAGTTTATCTTAAAACATTTTATCAGGATTATTTGTGTACAATATGTGCTTAACAACCCATAGCAATAAGTAATAATTGCAAAAGGGCATTTTATCATAAACATAAATATAAACGTGTTCAACCTATTTCAGGGTACATTAGTAATTTATTTAAGGCAAGCTTCATAAAGTTAGGAAACTAGCTCTTGTTCTGTTGTTCTGCAAGATGAGTTTTCCAATTATTAGCACTTTAAAATGGGATAGTATTGTAGGATTTTTAATGAAAATATGAAACTAAGAGATTTAATGTATTTCTAATTAGAGATACTTATTTTCTCATATACTAAGTAGAAATTATTCTTAATCTTTATATTAAACTGGTACATGTTTTATGGGTAAACTTACAGAGATTAGTTACATTATGGCACATAATGCAATATAAAAGCATAAAAAAGAAAACATTCTTGATAAATGGATTGTTTTGTGAATGATCACAATTGACCTTAATATTCTAGTTCCAATGTATGGGTTAATGATACTCAGAGATTTTTTTTTTTTATTGTTTCAACTCAGAGGCTAGTTTTATAAGAAAAAAAAAGCATTAAGATAACTCTTGTTATTAAAAGACTAGAGATCTCTTCAAGAAAATTAAAGATACCAAAGGAACATTTCATGCAAAGATGGGCTCAATAAAGGACAGAAATGATACAGACCTAACAGAAGCAGAAGGTATTAAGAAGAGGTGGCATAAATACACAGAAGAACTGTACAAAACAGATCTTCATGACCCAGATAATCATAATGGTGTGATCACTCACCTAGAGCCAGACATCCTGGAATGTGAAGTTAAGTGGGCCTTAGAAAGCATCACTGCGAACAAAGCTAGTGGAGGTAACAGAATTCCAGTTGAGTTATTTCAAATCCTGGAAGATGATGCTGTGAAAGTGCTGCACTCAATATGCCAGCAAATCTGGAAAACTCAGCAGTGGCTAGAGGACTGGAAAAGGTCAGTTTTCATTCCCATCCCAAAGAAAGGCGATGCCAAAGAATGTTCAAACTATCACACAATTGCACTCACCTCACACGCTAGTACAGTAATGCTTAAAATTCTCCAAGCCAGGCTTCAGCAATATGTAAACTTTGAACTTTCAGATTTTCAAGCTGGTTTTAGAAAATGCAGAGGAACCAGAGAACACATTTCCAACATCTGCTGGATCATTAAAAAAGCAAGAGAGTTCCCGAAAAACATTTACTTCTACTTTATTTACTGTGTCAAAGCCTTTGACTGTGTGGATCACAATAAACTGTGGACAATTCTGAAAGAGAGGGGAATACCAGACCACCTGACCTGTCTCTTGAGAAACCTATATGCAGGTCAGGAAGCAATAGAACTGAACATAGAACAACAGACTGGTTCCAAATAGGAAAAGCAGTTCGTCAAGACTGTATATTGTCACCCTGCTTATTTAACTTCTATGCAGAGTACATCAAGAGAAATGCTGGACTGGAAGAAGCACAAGCTGGAATCAAGATTGCCGGGAGAAATATCAATAACCTCAGATATGCAGATGACACTACCCTTATGGCAGAAAGTGAAGAAGAACTAAAGAGCCTCTTGATGAAAGTGAAAGAGGAGAATGAAAAAGTTGGCTTAAAGCTCAACATTCAGAAAATTAAGATCATGTCATCTTGTTCCATCACTTCATGGCAAACAGATGGGGAAACAGTGGAAACAGTGTCAGACTTCAATTTTTTGGGCTCCAAAATCGCTGCAGATGGTGATTGCAGCCATGAAATTAAAAGACATTCCTTAGAAGGAAAGTTATGACCAACCTAGATACCATATTCAAAAGCAGAGACTACTTTGCCAAAAAAGGTCCATCTAGTCAAGGCTATGGTTTTTCCAGTGGTCATATATGAATGTGAGAGTTGGACTGTGAAGAAATGTGAGACTTGGACACCGAAGAATTGATGCTTTTTAACTGTGATGTTGGAGAAGACTCTTGAGAATCCCTTGGACTGAAGGAGATCCAAGCAGTAGGTTTTAAAGGTGATCAGTCCTGAGTGTTCATTGGAAGGACTGATGCTAAAGCTGAAACTCCAATATTTTGGCCACCGCATGCAGAGATGACTCAATGGAAGAAACTCTGATGCTGGGATGGATTGGGGGCAGGAGGAGAAGGGCACAACAGAGGATGAGATGGCTGGATGGCATCACTGACTTGATAGACATTAGTTTGAGTAGACTCCGGGAGTTGGTGATGGACTGGATGCCTCACGTGCTGTGATTCGTGGGGTTGCAAACAGTTGGACTCAACTGCGGGACTGAACTGTAACTGCAACTCTTATTTAAAACAAGTTTTATTGCTATTGATGAGTATTTTGAGATTAAATCATAATTTTTACACAATAAAATCCAACATAAGATGCATATATCAGTTAGTCAGTCTCAGTACACAGATCACCTTATAAATCAAGATAGACTATTTTTACCAGCACCACTAACCATTGTTGAAATTGTGAATTTAACACTCATTTACATTTTTAAAATTTGTTTCAAATGTGACAGTTACAAGCACTTGTGTTTCCAATTCATGAGGCAGTTGAATATAGTTGTCAGAAATTCAGAGCCAATGCATCAAGTTTTTGATACACCACAAACACATTTTTCCTCCTTTCATGCCCTTACTCTATATGACAATTGTCCAGTCCTCTTAATCTCCATTTTCTCCCTCAAATCCTGGACTTCTCTAAGTATCAGCAATATTGTCTCTTTCTCCATTAAACCTCTTTCGTACTATAGGTGTTTAATGCTGATATGTGTTCTTTTTTTTCCCCCTCAACTGCAGTACATATTGATTTTACCACTCCTTTTGAGACAGAATCTATATTCTTACTATTATTAATGACTCTGGGAGAAACAGAACTAAGCACCTGCTCTGAGTCAGATTTCAGATCATTTCCCATAGCTAGCTACTGCTTTAGCCTAGGCTGAAAGTGAAAGGCACTGAGTCTTGTCGGACTCTTTGCAATCCCATGGATTATACAGTCCACAAAATTTTCCAGGCCAGAATACTGCAGTGGATAGCCTTTCCTTTCGCTAGGGGATCTTCACAACCCACGGATCAAACTCAGGTCTCCCACATTGCAGGCAGATTCTTTACAAGCTGAGCCACAGGGGAAGCCTAGGAATACTGGAGTGGGTAGCCTATCCTTTTTCCAGGAAATCTTCCCGACGCAGGAATTGAACGGGCACTCTTGCATTGAAGGCAGATTCTTTAACAGTAACTGAGCTATACGGGAAGTCCTTTCACTTTCACTTTCTTTGGCTGAAATGAAACAGTGGGCATGGTCAGCTTCTGACCTCCATCTTAAGTCTACTAGCCTTAGCAACTCCCACACCCAAAATAAAAATAACCACACACACACACACACACACGCACGCATGCACGTGCGCGTACACACACACACACACACACACACACACACACACATTTACCAGTGTTTCTACTTTCCCAAGTGTTGGATTCGTGGATGGTGCATTCAAAGAAATTACACATTTTTTATATGGCAGGTCACGTAGGAGCTGATGTTGGCTTGGTAGCTAATTATAGGTCACGTAGGAGCTGATGTTGGCTTGGTAGCTAATTATAGCTGGTTCTTTCTTTCTTAGACCCTTTTGTAGCTTCCTTAGATGTCTCATCTCCCAAGATTTCCAGTAATAACCTCTGGATAAGAAAGATTTCGTTTTCCCTAAGCCTGAGTATTTACAGTGTCCCTTCTACCAATAGTCCTTCTGATACAACACACTGATAGAGCCCCTCCCCCCCAAACCATCTTCCTCTCTAAGCTTCTTGTTCCTTATTTAGTTTTGCTATCACAATGGGATAAGAGAGACAACGCTAGTTTCTCACACTTCTTGGCAAGTCCTATATAGGCTCATTCCTTAGACAATAAATTTTACTGAATGCCTGATAACTCTGGGCACTGGGAATACATTTCAAGAGAGAGAGAGAGAAAAGAAAAAACTAAACAAAATCTCTCCTTTTTGAACTAGAAAAGACAAAAATAAAAACTAAATATATAGTGTGCAATGTGGTGATAAGTTCTAAGGAGGGAAAGTAAGCAGGAAAGAAGATATGAAATATATTTGCATGAGTGGGTAGAGTTGAAATTTCAGATAGGGTTGTTCAGGGCAGGCCTCCATCCTGAGAGCATTGCTTTTGACTACTTGTGACCCAACAAGGAGAGAGGATGGGTATGAGTAATATGGGAGAAGATTTGCCAGACAGGATAATCATCAAGTTCAAAGTGAGGTAACAACATCCTTGGATGTTCAAGGAGCTTTGCAGGAGCCAGCATCAGTGGAGGAGAATGTGATGGGTTAGGAAGGTGGAGAGAAGTAATGTGGTGAGTGGGGAGAGGAGGGGGAGAGGTACCTATGCCGTTAGTATAGGCTCCAAGACAGACACTTGGGTTTTTACCCTGAGTGAGACAAGAGGCCTCTGGAATATTTTGAGCAAAAGATGGAAAAGATTTTGTTTATGCTTTAATATGGTCACTATAATTTCTGTGTTGTGACTACTATGAAAAGGACAAGGGCCAGAATAAGGAGAACAGTTATTAGACTCTTGTTATTGAATGATAATATAGCAACATGTGCCAGGATTGTGATGATGGAGTTGATGAGCTGCTGTCAACTTTGGGGTATGTTTTAAAGGTAAAATTCACCTGATTCACTGAAAACTTGATATGTATGAGAAAGAAAAGGGTTAAGGACAAACCAAGATCTGTGGCTTCAGCAATTAGAATATTGTGGTAAGCAACAGTTGAGATGTTACTGACTGTAGGAGCAGGCTTCCTGGGTAGGAGTCATAAGAAACCTGTAATGTTTGAAATTCAGTTTGTATACTTATCTATAGGTATTAAGAAAGGTGTTAAATATATGAGTCTGGAAGTCAGGGAATAATTCAGCATCTCAAATGCTCTCTACCAAATATTATTAATAATTTTCTGTACCACAACCAACACATAGAACAATGGTCATAAATGTACCAATACAACCTTGTTTCATGTGCATTTTCTCATTTGATCCTAAACTAAAAGAAATTCTTAGACTGATAGTATTTTTCCAATTTACCAGTTTAGGATAAGGAGACTCTAAAATTTTGGAGATATTTATTCCTTTCCAGATACAGATTAAACTGTTTGCCGTTATGTCTTTTATAGCATAAATGGTTAACATCAAAGTGGTAGTTAGGGCAGTCATGCCATTTCATGGGTCAAAAAAAAACTTTGAAAGAGCAAAATTCATGTTTCAAATTCTCTCTTTATTAAGATATTTTTCTTTATCTGGATAACATGTGTTTCTATATTTCTAAAAAAAGTAGAGATATTTTATTTTATATGCAGCAAAACACCAATTCAACAGTGGCTCCCAATTATTAAAGATATTTTAATTAATTTATTTTCTTTCTTATGAATTATATTTTTGAAATTTTTCTTTTACAGACAAGCATCTAAGAACATCTTCACTGCTCTATGTCCTATATTAATAAGCTTTTGATTCAACAATAAACTACCTTGGAAACAGTAGATTTCATTACATTCTTACTTATATAAAGTGAGAGAAATGCTTAATCTGCAACTATGTGTAAGATTGGGCCAGGATTTTTATGTCTTCTCTTTCTAGGACCCCAGATGAAGGAACAGTTTCTATATTGAGCAAACTATTCTGACTGATGGCAGAAGCCTGAAGGGGAAGTGGGGGGAACAGATTTGAACAACACTGGGGCATTTACAGCTCTAATTAGAATGTGACTTATGTCATGTACGTCCACATTTCATTGAGCAAATCAAGTTATTTGACCAAATCCAAAGTCAATGGGGCAGAGAAAATATTCCCGAATGAAGCATGACAGGAATGGAGAGGAATAAATAAATGTGAACCAATAACACATTTCAATTTCAAATATTTTTTTTTCTGTAAGCTAGATTTTTTCTTTCTTTCTACAAATAAAATCATCCCCAAGAAGTCAAAATCAACAATACTGATCTCCCTCATTGCAAATGCACTTCAAGCTCATAATTACCTCTTAGTCTAAAACTCAAATCAGCATATTAAGACAAATTATATTTCAACATACATGTTCCATTTAGACTGAGTGAATTAGTGGAAGTTTAATTTGTTTTTATTTTTCTGCAGTGGTTGCTATTATTATTTTGATGCTATTAACTTGTATTCACATCCCACCAGACAATATCTTCCCTAGCTATGAAGATCTTTGGCACTTTGTCTGCCCAGAAATATTGTCATGTATTCATCATTGTCAAGAGATTTTTCACAAACAGAAAGAACCACAGAATCCAACAAAGGAAATAAACTGTTGAATTCTATAAAATGAAATAGCTCAAACAAGTCGGATATGACCTTTCCACTGAAGGAATCTCTTGATATTTTTATACAAAGGTGTACAATAGTTTCTTATCATTCTAAGGGAAAATTCTAAAAGCTTTCTATCTCTAAGATAAGTAACAGCTGAGATCATACCAGGGGATGAAATCATGTTTTCAAAAAGGAGCACAATTACATATTTTTAGATCCTACTGGAAAGGGGAAAAGTCATTAAAACAAGAGACAGCCTGAATTATTTGGGTATGGGAAGTGGTGTTTTCTGGAATACTTTGTTTTGCTCAATAATTTGTGTATAGTTAAACACTGGTTGGGAGTCGGGTGGAGGTATAAAAACTTCATCTGGTGATTAATTAGTATATACCAATTGTATAATACTTCATCTCAGAGTTTCTTTAAAAATTGTGCTATATACCCAAAATACTCAAGCAAAGTACATTTAACCAGTGGCCATTTTTTCTCCCAACTTCAGTAAAAACTGTTTTACATGGGATCCAAGATATATACTGGAGAAAGAAAAGGTAACCTACTCCAGTATTCTTGCCTGGAGAATTCTATGGACAGAGCAGCCTGGAAGGTTACAGTCCATGGGGTCACACAGAGTTGGACATGACTGAGCGAGCAGCACACACACAGAGGACATATATAATGTGTGCATGTGTAAGTGTGTATACACAAATAATTTAATATATATATGCATATATTTATGAGTACACACACACACATTGTAGAAGAAAAAGACAACACACTCCAGTATTCTTGCCTGGAAAACCCCATGGGCACTGGAGGCTGGTGGGCTACAGTCCATGGGGTCCCAAAGAGTTGAACATGACTGAAGTGACTTAGTACATACATATATATATATGTATGTATGTATAGCACACACATATATATATATATATAATACCTGAACTGGCATGCAAGAAACAAATGTTTTGTGAAGCTATAATGTTATATATAGTTTATGTCATAAGACTATGATATTTCTGTTCATTAAAAATAAATCTTGGCCATGACTTAATAAATTGATTTTGTGAGCTGTCAGCTAGAAAAACACTGTTCTAAACCTATTTTAACACTATTTTATTTCACTGTTTGGTAATTAAAAAAAAAATAACAACAAAAACCTGGTTTAGAGTTTACTAATGTAGTAAATAATATTTGATATGTCAGAAAGAAATGGAGAACAATTTCTCAAGTTGATACAACCAGAGATTACATTCAAATCACATGGGAGAAGTGGTTTTCTAATCCATGACTTTTGTTGCTGGGCAGAAACAGCTCAGTTTTTTGTCATAGATACTAGACAGAAGCTCCCCTTCCACTGCCTCCCCTACGGGGAGGGGCTGCCATTTCCTGACGTCTCTAGCTCCCTAGTGGCTCAATCCATACAGAATCTACCTGCAATGCAGGAGACCAGTTTGATCCCTGGGTCAGGAAAATCCCCCAGAGAAGAAAATGGCAAACGTCTCTAGTATTCTTGCCTGGGAAACCCCATGGACAGAGGAGCCTGGCAGGCTATAGTCCATGGGGTTGTAAGAATTAGACATGACTTGGTGAAAAAACCCACCTATCTACCTAGTTTAATGAATGCAAGGCTGGAGCTAAAAAGAAGAAAATGGCAAACGTCTCTAGTATTCTTGCCTGGGAAACCCCATGGACAGAGGAGCCTGGCAGGCTATAGTCCATGGGGTTGTAAGAATTAGACATGACTTGGTGAAAAAACCCACCTATCTACCTAGTTTAATGAATGCAAGGCTGGAGCTAAATTTCTGATTGTTAGGACTTATGTGACATTTTAAACACAGCCTGATAGAAACCTTGCTTCCGTTCAGTTCAGTTCAATCGCTCAGACGTGTCCGACTCATTGCGACCCCATGAATCCCAGCACCCCAGGCCTCCTTGTCCATCAAAAACTCCTGGAGTTCACTCAGAGTCACGTTCATTGAGTCAGTGGTGCTATCAAGCAATCTCATCCTCTGTCGTCCCCTTCTCCCTGTCCCTAGTCCTTCCCAGCACAAAGTCTATTCCAATGAGTCAACTCTTTGCATGAGGTGGCCAAAGTACTGGAGTTTCAGCTTTAGCATCATCCCTTCCAAAGAAATCCCAGGGTTGATCTCCTTCAGAATGGACTGGTTGGATCCCTTGCAGTCCAAGGGACTCTCAAGAGTCTTCTCCAACACCACAGTTCAAAAGCATCAATTCTTCGGCGCTCAGCCTTCTTCACAGTCCAGCTCTCACATCCATACATGACCACAGGAAAAACCATAGCCTTGACTAGATGAACCTCAGTCAGCAAAGTAATGTCTCTGCTTTTACTAGCTAGGTTGGTCATAACTTTTCTTCCAAGGAGTAATCGTCTTTTAATTTCATGGCTGCAGTCACCATCTGCAGTGATTTTGGAGCTCCCAAGAATGAAGTCTGACACTGTTTCCACTGTTTCTCCATCTCTTTCCCATGAAGTGATGGACCAGATGCCATGATCTTCGTTTTCTGAATGTTGAGCTTTAAGCCAACGTTTTCACTCTCCTCTTTCACGTTCATCAAGAGGCTTTTTAGTTCCTCTTCACTTTCTGCAATAAGGGTAGTTTCATCTGCATAACTGAGGTTATTGATATTTCTCCCGACAATCTTGATTCCAGCTTGTGTTTCTTCCAGTCCAGCGTTTCTCATGATGTGCTCTGCAAATAAGTTAAGTAAGCAGGGTGACAATATACAGCCTTGATGTACTCCTTTACCTATTTGGAATCAGTCTGTTTTTCCATGTCCATTTCTAACTGTTGCTTCCTGACCTGCATACAGATTTCTCAAGAGGCAGGTCAGATGATGGTATTCCCATCTCTCTCAGAATTTTCCACAGTTTATTGTGATCCACACAGTCAAAGGCTTTGGCATAGTCAATAAAGCAGAAATAGATGTTTTTCTGGAACTCTCTTGCTTTTTTGATGATCCAGTGGATGTTGGAAATTTGATTTCTGGTTCCTCTGCCTTTTCTAAAACAAGCTTGAACATCTGGAAGTTCATGGTTCACATATTGCTGAAGCCTGGCTTAGAGAATTTTGAGCATTACTTTATTAGCATGTGAGATGACTGCAATTGTGTGGCAGTATGAGCATTCTTTGGCATTGCCTTTCTTTGGGACTGGAATGAAAACTGACCTTTTCCAGTCCTGTGGCCACTGCTGAGTTTTCCAAATTTGCTGGCATATTGAGTGCAGCCCTTTCACAGCATCATCTTTCAGGATTTGAAATAGCTCAATTGGAATTCCATCACCTCCACTATCTTTGTTCGTAGTGATGCTTTCTAAGGCCCACTTGACTTCAGTAGGGTATATAAATAAATACAAATATATGTATGTGCAATTCATAAATTCATAAATGTAACTCAGTAAAATTATGTGTGGGTTATATTACTGAAGGCATTGAATTTGGGACTTCTGATTCCTCGCACAATATTTGATTTAAACAATATTTAATTTTAAAGAATTTGCTATTCTTCAATATACTCTCTACTTTTAATATGCAAAATTAAATATTACAAAGACAACTGTAGATTATATAGACATCCCAATTATATTAAGGATACTCTAAATGAGCTTCCTGATGAAGGTGAAAGATGAGAGTGAAAAAGGTGGCTTAAAACTCAATATTCAAAAAACTAGGATTGAATCATCCAGTCCCATCGTTTCATGGGGATAGGAAAAAATGAAAACATTGACAGACTTCATTTTCTTGGGCTCCAAAATCACTGCAGATGGTGATTGCAGTCATGAAATTAAAAGATACTTGCTCCTTGGAAGAAAAACAATGAAAAACCTAGACAGCATATTAAAAAGGAAGAGCAACACTTTTCAACAAAAACACCTTCCAACAAAGGTCCATCTAGTCAAGGCTATAATTTCTCCAGTAGTCATGTATAGATGTGAGAACTGGAACATTAAGAAGGCTGAGCACCAGATATTGATGCTTTCAAACAATGGTGCTGTAGAAGACTCTTTTTGTTTTTTTTTTTCTTTAAATTTTATTTTTACTTTATTCTACTTTTTAATACTGTATTGGTTTTGTCATACATTGACATGAATCTGCCACAGGTTTACACAAGCTCCCAATCCTGAAATTCCCTTGGAGTGCAAGAAGATCAAACCAGTCACTCTGAAAGGAAATCAACCCTGAATACTCATTGGAAGGACTGAAGCTGAAGCTCCAATACTTTGGCTACCTCATTCGAAGAGCTGACTCACTGGAAAAACCCCTGGTTCCAGGAAAGACTGAGGGCAGGAGGAGAAGAGGAGACAGAGGATGAGATGGTTGGGTGGCATCAGGACTCAATGGACGTGAGTTTGAGCAAGCTCCAGGAGTTGGTGATGGACAGCGAAGCCTGGCATGCTGCAGTCCATGGAGTCGCAAAGAGTCAGACACGACTGAGTGACTGAACTGACTGACAATGGAGAGCAAACATTTTGCTTCATGAACACAGAACACTTTCTTAGAGGAGCAGAATATTAGAAACAGCTGAAACAGGATGCAATTTATTTACTAAGTTGTATATATCTTAACATATAAGTTATATATAAAATAAACAGTTGAATTCCGTGAAAGAAAGAAAGATAATACTCCTGGAACTTCAGATATCCTCTGACTGAGAAGGCATTTGGGAAAATTAACTTCTATCTATGGAAAATACTTGTTGATCTCTTTATACAAATTAATCAGTTTATTCCCCGCTTAATAGCCAATTCACAGCAAATATATCCCTATAAATACATACTTATATCTTCCATGTAACATTAACTACCTTCCTGAGAACTTTAATGCCCTTCTGGCTGTCTACTCTGTCACATTCATAAATGCTTCATTTGGGGATGTTATAGCCATCACAACATACAAGTATTACTTTCAGCTTTTATAATATCTGTTAGTTGTTTATTTGTGTACAAAGATTCTAAAAAATTCCTTCTCCCAACAACAACAACAATAAAAAAATAAAGGTTGCATTGAAGGGATCTCAGTTCAGTTCAGTTCAGTCGCTCAGTCGTGTCTGACTCTTCACGATCCCATGAATCGCAGCACACCAGGCCTCCCTGTCCATCACCATCTCCCGGAGTTCACTCAGACCCACGTTCATCAAGTCAGTGATGCCATTCAGCCATCTCATCCTCTGTCATCCCCTTCTCCTCCTGCCCCCAATCCCTCCCAGCATCAGAGTCTTTTTCAATGAGTCAACACTTCCCATGAGGTGGCCAAAGTACTGGAGTCTCAGCTTTAGCATCATTCCTTCCAAAGAAATCCCAGGGCTGATCTCCTTCAGAATGGACTGGTTGGATGTCTTGCAGTCCAAGGGACTCTCAAGAGTCTTCTCCAACATCACAGTTCAAAAGCATCAGTTCTTCAACACTCAGCCTTCTTCACAGTCCAACTCTCACATCCATATATGACCACAGGAAAAACCATAGCCTTGACTAGACGGACCTTAGTTGGCAAAGTAATGTCTCTGCTTTTGAATATGTTATTTAGGTTGGTCATAACTTTTCTTCCAAGGAGTAATCGTCTTTTAATTTCATGGCTGCAGTCACCATCTGCAGTAATTTTGGGGCCCCAAAAAATAAAGTCTGACCCTGTTTCCCCATCTATTTTCCATGAAGTGATGGGACCGGATGCCATGATCTTTGTTTTCAGAATGTTGAGCTTGAAGCCAACTTTTTCACTTTCCTCTTTTACTTTCATCAAGAGACTCTTTAGTTCTTCTTCATTTTTTGCCATAAGGGTGGTGTCATCTGCATATCTGAGGTTATTGATATTTCTCCCAACAATCTTGATTCCAGCTTTTGTTTCTTCCAGTCCAGCGTTTCTCATGATGTACTCTTCATAGAAATTAAATAAACAGAGTGACAATATACAGCCTTGACGTACTCTTTTTCCTATTTGGAACCAGTCTGTTGTTCCATGTCCAGTTCTAACTGTTGCTTCCTGACCTGCATACAGATTTCTCAAGAGGCAGGTCAGGTGGTCTGGTATTCCCATCTCTCTCAGAATTTTCCACAGTTTATTGTGATCCACACAGTCAAAGGCCTTGGCATAGTCAATAAAGCAAAAATAGATGTTTTTCTGGAACTCTCTTGCTTTTTCCATATTCCAGCAGATGTTGGCAATTTGATCTCTGGTTCCTCTGCCTTTTCTAAAACCAGCTTGAGCATCAGGCAGTTCACCGTTCACATATTGCTGAAGCCTGGCTTGGAGAATTTTGAGCATTACTTTACCAGCATGTGAGACGACTGCAATTGTGCAGTAGTTTGAGCATTCTTTGGCATTGCCTTTCTTTGGAATTGGAATGAAAACTGACCTTTTCCAGTCCTGTGGCCACTGCTGAGTTTTCCAAATTTGCTGGCATATTGAGTGCAGCACTTTCACAGTATCATCTGTCAGAATTTGAAACAACTCCACTGGAATTCCATCACTTCCACTAGCCTTATTCGTTATTGATTCTTTCTAAGGCCCACTTGACTTCACATTCCAAGATGTCTGGCTCTAGATGAGTGATCACATCATCATGATTATCTGGGTCTTGAAGATCTTTTTTGTACAGTTCTTCTGTGTATTCTTGCCACCTCTTCTTAATATCTTCTGCTTCTGTTAGGTCCATACCATTTCTGTCCTTTATCGAGCCCATCTTTGCATGAAATGTCCCCTTGGTACCTCATTTTCTTGAAGAGATCTCTAGTCTTTCCCATTCTGTTGTTTTCCTCTATTTTTTTTTTTTTCATTGATCACTGAAGAAGGTTTAAGATAGAAAAGGTTTAAGACAGAAAACTTAAAACTGCTTTTAGGAAAAGTCCTCTGGTGTATAGAATTTGTTCTATATTATGAGGGCAACAGAGTCAGGATAATATCAATAGGAAGCATAGAACACAATGAAAATAAATCAACTGCAGCTGTTGTAAGAATAACGGTGACTGGAGGAGGGCCCAAGACTCCCAGTGATGAAGACAATAGATTTCCATCTTTAAAAACAGGAAAGCTTAGCTGTATTTTACTCATACTCTAACCTCAACAAACTACATCTATTAAACCTCTATTATTAATTGATTGATATGACTCCTTTATAACATTGATTCCTAACCTCTTGCATCATTCTTTTTTTCAGCTATATTTTTAGATAACATGTATACACACAAATGCACAACACAAACTAAAGTAAAAGTGTCAGTCGCTCAGTCATTCAAACTCCATATGATGATGTGGACTGCAGTCCAGCAGTCTCCTGTGTACACGGCATTCTTCAGGCAAGATTATTGGAGTTGGTAGTCATCCCTTTTTCCAGGGTATCTTCCTGACCCAAGGATTGAATCCATGTCTTCTGCATTGCATTCTTTGCCATCTGAGCCACCAAGAAAGCCCCCACACAAACTGAGGGTTACTGAGTAAATCTTTAATCTAATCTTTTTGTTTGTTTGTTTGTTTGTTTGCCATATTCACTTATTTATTTCATTGCTTTTGGGTTTAGATTCCTTAGGGTTTTCAATAAAGATGATTGTCCTGTCAACAAATATAGACAACTGTTCAGTTCAGTCGCTCAGTTGTGTCTAACTCTTTGTGACCCCATGATTCGCAGCACATCGGGCCTCCCTGTCAACTGTACTTCTATTTAAATTTGTAAGTCTTTTATTTATTTTTTCTTGATTGCCCTGGTCAGCATCTCCACTTTATTACTGACTTAAAGTGAGTTCCCTAGTAGCTCAACTGGTAAAGAATCTGCCTGCAATGCAAGAGACCCTAGTTCAATTCCTGGATCAGAACGATCCCCTGGGGAAGGGATAGGCTACCCACATTAGTATGCTTGGGCTTCCCTGGTGACTCAGCTGGTAAAGAATCCACCTGCAATGCGAGAGACCTGAGTTTGACCCCTGGGTTGGGAAGATCGCCTGCAGAAGGGAAAAGATACCCACTCCAGTATTGTGGCCTGGAGAATTCCATGCGCTATATTAGTCTTGGGTTCGCAAAGAGTCAGACATGACTGAGCCATTTTCACTCTCACTTTCAAAGTGGTAAGAGTGGTCATTCCTATATATATATATATATGTAATCTTATTTTGACCTTTATTTTATTTATTTTATTTGTACTTTATTCTACGTCACAACACTGTATTGGTTTTGCCATACATTGACATGAACCAGCTACAAGTGTACACAATCTCCCAATGCTGAAGCCCCCCTTCCACCTCCCACCCCATATCATCTCTCTGGATCATCCCGTGCACCAGCCCCAAGCATCCTGTACCCTGTATTGAACATAGACTGGTGATTCATTTCTTACATGATAGTATACATGTTTCAGTGCCATTCTCCCAAATCTTCCCACCCTCTCCCTCTCCCTCAGAGGCCAAAATTTTGTTCTATACATCTGTGTCTCTTTTGTTGTCTCACACACAAGTTCATCATTACTATCTTTCTAAATTCCATATATATGTGTCATTATACTGTATTGGTGTTTGCCTTTCTGGCTTATTGCACTCTGTATAATTGGTTCCAGTTTCACTCACCTCATTAGAACTGATTCAAATTTATTTTTTTAAGGGCTGAGTAATACTCCATTGTGTATATATACCACTGCTTTCTTATCTGTTCATCTGCTGATGGACATCTAGGTTGTTTCCATGTCCTGGCTATTATAAACAATGCTGCAATGAACATTGGGGTACATGTGTCTCTTTCAATTCTGGCTTCTTCTATGTGTATGCCCAGCAGTGGGATTGCTGGGTCATAAGGCAGTTCTATTTGCAATTTTTTAAGAAATCTCCACACTGTTTTCCATAATGACTGTACTAGTTTGCATTCCCACCAAAAGTGTAAGAGGGTTCCCTTTTCTCCACACTCTCTCTAGCATTTATTGCTTGTAGACCTTTGGATCGCAGCCATTGTGACTGGTGTGAAATAGTACCTCACCGTGGTCTTGATTTGCATTTCTCTGATAATGAGTGATGTTGAGCATCTTTTCATGTGACATTATGGTTATATATAGATTTTGCTTATTAAAAATGCTAAGGAAACAAAATTCATGCGGGTAAAGTAAAAAATATAGAGAAATAGATACAGATTACCTGGAAAGTAACCTGAGTTTCAGTGCTATCTCATAAATATTATTTTAGACATTTTATGAGTACATTAAAAATAACTTTTACTTGAATTTGAAAGGCATAGTGTGAGTTTGCTTTGCTACAGCAAGCTCTATGGCCTTAATTATATTTTACTTAAGCTATTATTAAGTTACTTTGTACTGCCTGAATCTCCACTTTTGTCACAGACAGAAATAAGTGGTTGAGGCATGGATTGAGAGAATGGGAATGGAAAGACTCTGATTTAACTTTTGCCACAGACAAGTCACATGTGAACACAGTATTTGAATATCATTCATAGGAAAAGTAAACTGTTGTATCTGTAATTACTTGTATTTTTACAAAAGACTAATTGTCATCATATAACTGAGAAAATTGGATATCTTTTATATGTAGGAAGAAATACAAAATCTTTGCATTTATCCTCATATTCTGGGGGTACATGTATTTATAGAAAATAATTTTGTATGTTTTGGTTTAATCTCTGGCTACATTTCTGGATTTTCAGGTCTCATGTTGGCATTTATCTTTCAACCACAAAATGATAAAAATGCATTGGAGTCAGAATGTTCCCAGTTTCTGGCCTTGAGAAAAGGTAATGTCTGTTCTTTTCCAGGTTTCAGTCTTCCCTGTGATGTTTTATGATATCCTCTCTTTGTCTTGCCTACTGATTTAATTAGGCCAAAGTGAGGTAATCTTGGGTCTTTGTACAATGTTCTAAACATGTTCTTGTTCTGAGGGACTTTTACCTCAATTTGATTTCACTTCTTCCTGTTTATAGTAGCTCAGTTGGTAAAATATCTGCTTGCAATACAAGAGACCAGGGTTCAGTCCCCAGGATGGGAAGATGCCTGGAGAAGCAAATGGCAACTCACTCCAATATTCTTGCCTGGTCACAGTGCATGAGGTTGCAAGGGTTCGACATGACCTAGTGACTAGGGAAGCTTCCAACCCCGTCTTGAGTAATGGATTCGTAGAGTCACTACTTCTATTAGCTACTCCAGTTTAATTCTCCACTGTGATACGGCTGCTGCTGGTATTCATTTTTATTCTGAATTTTTCTCAGGGGCAGCTGTAAATGCCACCATTTCCACAGGAGCTTGTTCTGGTTCCATATCTTTGCTGTTACCACATCTCTGGGTTACTTAATATCTACAGTGCCACTTCTGTTCTCATATCTGACACCACAGTTGCGAATTTTGGTCCCCTTATTCTGATATAAGTTGTAGTGGAGCTCTGGTTTGATTATTTCCTCTGCATTGGCTTTCTCTGGATACCATCTCTTTTCTCTGATAGTATACAGCTCTTTATAGTGAATTCTATGCCATATGTGGGTTATAGCTTCTTAGGTTAGTATGTGATGTGAGTGTGTGTAAGAGAGAGACAGACAGACAGACAGACAGAGAGAGAGAGAGAGAGAGAGAGAGAGAGAGAGAGAGAGCTCAGTCACTTCAGTCATGTTTGACACCTCATGGACTGTAGCTTGCCAGGGTCCTTTGTCCATGGAATTTTCCAAGCAAGAATATTAGAGTGGATTTCCATTTCCTCTGCCAGGAGATCTTCCCAACCCAGGAATCAAACCTCTGTTTCTGTATCTCTTGCATCGGTAGGATTCTTTTCTTTTCTTTCTTTCTTTTTTTTTTTTTTTTTTTTTTGAGATTTTCATCAAGGAGGTTTATTGCAGTATTATTTCTAATGGACAGGTGGATTCTTTACCACTGCTCCAGTTCACCAAATAGTCCTAAGTTCATAGAATACTACCCAACATGGTGTTAAATGTAGGAAAAACAGGGGGAAATAAGAGAATACCCCAGCCCTCAAAGAGCTATTCATTTGGCTGGGCAGAGGGAAGGGAATTTCAAATCAGTGTTATTACTCCTTAATAGTAATGATGATTTTATCACTGTTTTTACTCCAGCTTGCTCCAGCACTCTCCTTTGCTGCTGGGTAACATACAGATAACCATTGTGAACCCTGCAAAGACTTTTGGAATGTTTTGTAGTTACTAAAAATAAGTCCTGTATTTTGATCTCTCCAGCAGATCATTAGTTTTTCATCTAGGACTGCTTCCCTATTGTAAATGCTACAAAGTATTGACAGCATGCTCTTCTCTGCTGAAAAGTCGACATTATTAGGCTTTAAATGCTCAAACAGACCTTGCCTTGCTCTCTCTGCATCTGTCAAGTTTCTTTTTGACATGCTCTCTTCACATAAAAAAATCAATCCATTCATCAGGCCTTTTTTTTTTTTTTTTGCAAACATTAAAAGCCACAAGAAGAGGTGTGTTTTTAAATAATCAAAATGGAAATTAAAAACAGGTCCATAAAATTTCAAACTGCTGATTCTCTTTCTAGATATTGATTAAAGAATTGTGCTTCTTACCTTGTGTTTACATGGGGGACACACTCTTTTTAAATATTTTGCTCATTTGTAGAAAAAAAAAATAGGAATCCTAAGCTCCAGCAAAGGACAGACTTTACATTTTAATTAGTATCCAAAGCATAGACCATCCTTAACTTTTTGAGAATAGTAATAGCATCAGATGAATTCTTCAATATCTCTAACTTACTCTCAAATAACAAACATGTATTCAAGTCAGGAAATTTTCTCAATTCTTGTCTCTGAGATTATCTATTATACTTCCCATACAAAAATTGTTGCTTATGAATTTTTATGAAAGCAACCTAACAATATATTCTAACTGAGTCTATATGAACTCAGTGAATGGGGGAATTGTCACACTAGATATAATACAGATTGCATAATACTTCCAGATAGGAAAACTGCCTATTTCAGGTCAATAGTCTTTTGACATTAATTGCAAAAAATTTTCCAACACACTGTTTGGCGAGTATAGGCATGATCTTAATCAGTCTTATCATACCTGGTTTCAAAATGTCAATGCTTCTAAGTACTTAATAATTAAATATGGATGATAAAACACTCCCTGACATTAACATCGTATGCTGGACTGTAAAATTCACAATAAAGACACTAAAAATTAAGGTGACAGTCAATAGCCAGATGGCTTCTGTGATGTTCTGAAATACAAATGAAAGGTTTTATTAATTTTACCACCATCTGGGATATAGTTGAAAATTAGCATCTATAGGCAGTTAAATCCAGATATAATCCAGATTATATGTGTTATAATCCAGAACAATGTGTTCTTCTCCAGCTTCTGCTATTTTTCTCTTTGGTGATAGTGTGTGGCATCATTTCAATTCTTTTCCATGTGCATGCAGAAATAAGATACCTGCCTTCTGAAAGGACAATATTGTTAAAAGTACTCTAAATTGAAATGAGAAAACACTTTTGTATATATCCTTGGTGGTAATTGATTTTTATGCAAATTTTAGCTTATTTTTTATGAAACCTATTGTTATATACTTTCAACAATTAACATTGATTTGATTTCATCTTGACTAGCACCTGAAATGTTTTATATATAGTTTTCAAATTAAAAAAGCAAGAAACGATTTTCCAAAATAGGTGTACTAGAGAAGTAGACTAGAGTAATTTTTAAATGATATTTTGCCCTTGGATAAGCAGATCAGTTTTCCTTAAGTATAATACAGTTTCTCCCTTGTGAATTTAAGGTAGTGTAGCTTCAAATGGCATTCTCTCTATCAGACTGGGGATTGGCACACACTCCTGGACCAAATTCAGCTCACATTTTTTTTTTCAATTTCTCTTGCATTAAGTTGCTTTGTTGCATTACATTTGAAGCAGTTACAAAAATTAAATAAGCAAAGAAATAAACATATAATTATTAAGCAGACTACATGACAGAAACTATGTAAGAGCAAAGATATTTACTATTTTTGCATATATTATGAACATTCTTTGCAACCTAAGATATTTATCTTTGGCACTAAGCAGAAAGTTTGCCAAACCCAACACTTAGGTTGCAAGTTAATATAGAGACTTGGGTCTGTTATTTTCAACACTGACACTTGATTGCAATAATTTTACAAATATAAGAACCATATCAATACACCTAAATCACCCTTCATTAAATATGGCAGAGTTCTTAGCTGAAAGTGAAAGTGTAAAGTGCTCAATAGTGTTCAACTCCTTGCAACCCCTTAGACTATGCAGTCCATGGAATTTTCCAGGCCAGAATACTGGAGTGGGTAGCATTTTCCTTCTCCAGGGGATCTTCCCAATCCAGGGATTGAACCCAGGTCTCCCACATTGCAGGAGGATTCTTTACCAGCTAAGCCACAAGGGAAGCCCAGTTCTTAGTTGACTAGTGCTAAAAGACCAAAATTAACTGGCTAATACATCAAAGCACTGGTAATACTTAGTGTAGATGGTTGAGAATATAAGTTAATGGTGAATATTAAGCTATTTTACTTAACTTACTTTTTTCTAACCTTAAAGGAAGTAGACATATTTCTTTCTGAATTTAATAATAAAATTTGTAATGTCTTTGAATTTTATTTTTTAATAAATTTATTTATTTTAATTGGAGGTTAATTACTTTACATTATTGTATTGGTTTTGCTATACATCAACATGTATCCACCACAGGTATACATGTGTTCCCCATCATGAACCCCCCTCTCTCCTCCCTCCCCACCATCTCTCTGGGTCGTTCAGTACTATTATCTCATTTAATATTCAGAAAGATCCTGGATTTCCCTGTCTTGTTTATAAGATTTACATAAAGCCATATGCTACATAGTAATAAACTGTATTAGTAAGTTTCATGTCCCCAAAACCCATGCCCCTTACTCTACATAGGGTAACCTCTCATCAGGAGAAAAACAGATTTAAAAAAATAACAAAACATAAAGAAAATTCTAAAATCATTTTATAATAGAAAAAAAAGTGTTCTTATGCATGTAAAAATGAGTAAAAAGCTTACCAGCCTCAACTAAACAAGTAGATTGCAAGTTTAAATAGTTTAGTCCATTATCATTTCCTTTGTGTTAAATGATCAGAAAGTATAAATAGAAGTTAAAGAAATTGTCATGATATTTTATTAACACTAGGTTATAAAATAGCTCTTTCTTTTTAAAATACACTAGTTTAGAATGGTTATTGTGAAAGTGTGTCTTGTATGTGTCTAATCTCAGGTGTAAGAGATAATAAGCATTAGATGTTGCATATCCCATGATAAAAATCAAGATGATAGTGAAAGTATACAATAAAAAAGTTGCATAGCTCTTCTAATATCTTATAAAGCCAAAATAACACAGACTACAAATATTGGTGGTATGAAATTCACATTTTTCCTTCAATCTTCATTTTATTTTTTGCTGATCACCTTAAATTTAGTAGAGCAGAAATGTATCAATTATTTCAAATTATAAACGCAATATGTTTTAGTAAATGGTAAGAGGTTACATTTCCTCACTGATATTCATTAACTTAATATAAAGTAAAAGTTACGGTATTTCTGAGTCATGCAGACATCTTTTTACCACAACCATTAGTGTTGGCTTCTAAAACTGTAGCTTTATTACTCTATTAAAGTCTTTTATTCTGCTTTATATAATGTGGAGCACTCTAGCTTTCCCTGTGGCATAGAATCTTCCACACTTAGGTTTTTATAACCTCATTGAATAAAACACTCTCCAAGTTGCCAATTATTATAAATATAAAACTATAGGTATCAATGGAAAAATACACTTGATGAAATAAACTGTCTTTTAATATGCTATTACAGATATCATATTAATATTAATTGATACAATTATGCGTGAATTCCAAGTACATTTCCTGAAATTAAGGTGAATTTTGTCTCATGGACCATATCACAAGGAGATCAGATCACTAAAAATAGATTTTATCTGTGATCTGAGGGTATTCATCATGAATTTCATACTAAGGAAATTTATGATCTTATATTTCAATTTTGGATTAAGGAAAAAGGACATTAAAAGAAAATTAAGAGAAAATATCATATTTCACAAACTTAATCACATAGCATTTGCCATGTAGTCAAATACTTCATATATACAACCTAAATATTTTTTTCAAAGTTTAAATTTGAAAGCCAAAGCAGAAAGTGCTAGTCAATTCCCAAGCAAGTTCAAGTGCATCTATTCCTTTCTGTGACTTATTTGATCCATAAAGACCTTCCTACTTGAGCACAGCAGAAGCATTGCTTTGACTTTCCCATCTCAGTTGAGATTAAATGATAGGATTCTATCACTGTAGTAATAGTAGAGAATCAACTCTGGTGGAGTTTTTGGACAATTATTCAGTCTTTCTAAGAATAACAGTTCTGCTATTGCACATGACTTTGGCTTAATTTTCTTACTTTTAAATGGAAAGAGAAAATTATGACCTAAATAATTAAGTAATATCCCTAAAGGACTTATCTCCTCAGGGAAAACATAAAGCAGAATAAATGTGTTTAATTATAGTTCAGTCATGCCTAAACTATCATAGCCTGCTTCTATTTTCTTTTTGTATTTAACTGCATCTTGCACAAAATTATGGTAAGTAAACAAATACAGTGAGGATTCCAAATATTCCTCATACACCAAATGATACATTATTTTGAAGAGATTGACAATTTAGAAATTTAGAAAAATACTTATATGTTTAAAGTAACAATAAGTTTAATTATACTACAAGCATAGTTTCTAAAGATTTCACCCAAGGTGTAAGGGGAGTCTCCATTTCTTTAGCCTTCAGTGTTTTATCTCTTGAAGAGAATGGACATCCTTCTACCGCTCACAGATGAGTCCACGTCACCAGCAGTAGCTCATCTGAGAAGGCTGCTCATGGCCACGTCATGACCCTTAGAATGTGAGGCCGGGTATTAGGAGCGTGTTCAAAGCTCAGTCCTGACATTTGACCACAATAGAATCTAAGGCAAAGTAGTTCACTATCTGAGCTTCAGTTTTCTCATTTGTAAAATAAGCTCAAAAATATCACTCATAATATTGTTGTGAGAATCAATGAAATGACTCATGAAATATTTAGCACTTGTTACAGAATATGCACCTAATTCAAAAATGCTGACTATTATTATTATTATTTACCAGCTTGTTTCTATACACGACTACTACTAAGTCACTTCAGTCGTTTCCGACTCTGTGCGACCCCATAGACGGCAGCCCACCAGGCTCCTCCGTCCATGGGATTCTTTAGGCAAGAACACTGGAGTGGGTTGCCATTTCCTTCTCCGGTGCATTAAAGTGAAAAGTGAAAGTGAAGTCGCTTAGTTGTGTCCAACCCTCAGTGACCCCATGGACTGCAGCCTTCCAGGCTCCTCCATCCTTGGGATTTTCCAAGCAAGAGTACTGGAGTATTGTTTCTATATACATCTGGATATATAAAAATTCAATCCAAATAGTGAGTATTTCTATGTTGAACTTTCCACCCAGGAGCCTGAACCTCACTTCTGAGACATTGTCCTTGCTATCACTTCTTTCCATTTCCCTTTCAATACTCGCAATGGTATTACAACATATTTAAGAGTCAAGTCAAATTCAGTATTTAAGCAACTCCACTTTGGATAAATATACATACCTCCCTTCACAGTATATTCTACAATACTAGCATTTAGTCTTAAACATTAATAATATCACTGGCTGTTTTTCACTTCTTTTTTGTAATAAATCTAATGTGCAGAATATTATTGGGCAAGTAATAATAAATATATATTAGGTAAATAAATTACTATATATTTTTTTTAATTTTAGAGCTACTAGACAACTAAAACTTCCCCTTTCGTGGTCCTGCACAGTCAATCAATACTGTACAGGGAAAATAATGTACATATAGTACCCTAGTGGATAACTTTTTCTAGATATAAGATATTTACTCAGTCATGTCCAACTCTTTGTGACTTCATGGGCTGTACCCTGCCAGGATCCTCTGTCCATGGAATTCTCCATGCAAGAACACTGGAGTGGGTAGCCATTCCCTTCTCCAAGGGATCTTTCTAACCAAGGAATTGAAACTGGGTCTTCTTCATTGCAAGCTGATTCTTTACTGTCTGAGCCACCAAGGAAACCCTGGTGGATATGCCTTCATAAATCAAGCATGCCAGTTAATTGACGCAATATTTAAATTAAACTGAGACTCTTCTATAGTCACAGTAGCATAAGTTCAGTTTAGTTCAGTTCAGTAACTCAGTCATGCCTGACTCTTTGCAACTCCATGAACTGCAGCATGCCAGGCCTCCCTGTCCATCACCAACCCCCGGAGTTTACTCAAACTCATGTCCACTGAGTCGGTGATGCCATCCAGCCATCTCATCCTCTCTCATCCCCTTCTCCTCCTGCCCCTAATCCCTCTCAGCATCAGGGTCTTTTCCAATGAGTCAACTTGTCTCATGAGGTGGCCAAAATATTGGAGTTTCAGCTTTAGCATCAGTCCTTCAAATGAACACCCAGGACTGATCTCCTTTAGAATGGACCGGTTGGATCTCCTTGCAGTCCAAAGGACTCTCAAGAGTCTTCTCTAACACCACAGTTCAAAAGCATCAGTTCCTCGGTGGCCAGCTTTCTTCACAGTCCAACTCTCACATCCATACATGACCACTGGAAAAACCGTAGCCTTGACTAGACGGACCTTGTTGGTAAAGTAATGTCTCTGCTTTTTAATATGCTACTGAGGTTGGTCATATCTTTCCTTCCAAGAAGTAAGCGTAAGTATTGAAACTTTATTATAGTCTTAGCACAATGTGCATATGTGTGCTAAGTTGCTTCAGTCATGTCTGGCTCTTTGCAATTCTATGACTGTAGTGTGCCAGGCTCCTCTCTCCATGGGATTCTCTAGGCAAGAATACTGGAGTGGGTTGCCATGCCCTCCTTCTGAGGTCTTCCAGATCCAGGGATTGAACATGCATCTTTTACTTCTCCTGCATTGACAGGCAGGTTCTTTAGCACTAGTGTCACCTGGGAAATCCCTTAGCATAATGCTCCATATGCAGTAGGAATTCAGTTCAATTCAATTTCTTATTTTGTCACTTAGATAAAGAAATCTTCTTTCTAGGTGATGTGTAATCCTCCCAAATGTTCTTTGTCACAACTAAATTCTATCAAACATGACAATTTTAAATAGCATCAACTGACCTAAGTATCTCTTTGGGGTTGAATAAAATAAAATACTAGAGATATGTTTATTCCAGGACTTGGTAACATTAAAAAATATTTTCAAACAATAAAATATGTGATGAAAGTCCCCATCAACTTTGGAAAATATATTTTAATAAGAATAGTAAAAATTATACTATCTTAAAAATTATAATTCTGAGATGTTAGCCTAAAGACATTTTAAGAAAGAAAAAATTACATAAACAAAAATGCTAATCACCATTGTACCAAAAATAGTGAAATGGTGGAAAAAAATAGCTTTATTTAAATTACCATTTGTAAACTGATAGAATATTATATGGCTTTTAAAATTATAACTGAGTAATATATCATATGAAATATGCTTAAGTACAACTTCTGGCAGAATAAAGCAAAGCACAAAATTACATGTTCTCTCTGATTAAAAGTACTCAGGTTATGTTTTCAGGATATAAAGTGTAAAATAATTTTTTTCAAATTTCAAACATTGCCAAATTTTCAGATGTCGATTTTTGCATTAGAAAGATGATTGGTCTGTTGAATCTGGATGGTTTGTAGAGAGGAATCTGACTCATTCTTCTATGTCGTATTGAGAGGTGTTAGATCCCTGAGTTGAGAAAGTTCCCTTTAGAAGTGAATGGCTGTCCACTCCAGTATTCTTTCCTGGAGAATTCCATGGACAGAGCAGTCTGATAGGTTACAGCCCATTAGGTCTCAGTGACTCAGCTTCTCTTGCTAATAGAACAAACAATGAAAGTTTTTTTTTTTACAAGCAATCAGCTGAAAATCAACTTGCCCAAAGGGTCCATATCTTTATATTTACTGGTAACAGATTTAAATTTTTTAGAGATTTCTTTATTCCCTTCCCCCAAGGAGTTTAAAGTAATGCACTGAGATGAAAAAATTTGTATGTATATATACATAGTTTTTTCATGATGTGATTGCAATGCTGTTCATATTAAGAGGATGTAACTTGCACATTAGCAAACAAACCTAGATATGACAAAACTATCATGGAAGCAATGAGTCCTCATAATCAAAGATGCTGGTTATCCATGGAGTACTTTTAGAAGAAGTTAGTCTTTTCTCTGAAAGGTATAAATTAAAATTATGACAGGGAAGCAAAAGATCTTCATGAGTAAGAACATGGGTTTTGTAAATTTAATCATTTTACATTTTTAATGAGTATAGAGTTCATATAACTTTTAGGTGGCAACAGTGGTAAAAGAATCCATGAGCTAATGCAAGAGATGCAGGAGATGTGGTTTGATCCCTGGGATCAGAAGATCCCCAGAGGAGGAAATGGTATCTCTACTCTAGTATTCTTGCCTGGAAAACTTCATGGGCAAAGGGGCCTGGTGTGTTATAGTCAAAAGTCACAAAGAGTTGGACATGAGTGAGCGGGTGTTGCACACACACACAAACACACACAATAATAATGGATAATGGCTAACCTTTCTTAACCTCCTCTCCTTTTATTTTTGTTATTCATCAACATATAAGTTCATAAGATCTTATTAAAATCAATAATATTTTTATATTTCTTTTAATTAGGTGGAATCTGAGATTTAGAGAAAATAAGTAACTTGCATAATGTCACACAGTTTCAGAAAGCAAGGAGAACATTGTATGTTGAAGCATTTGTTACTATTTACAATATATTATCTTCATCAACAAACAGGCTATATTCAACAGTACAGTAAAAATGTACTTAGATCAAAGAATAAGAACTCATTGTAGTAAAGGATATTTGTTTCAAAATTCTTAAGAAAAATATCAGAATCCAAAGATGAGATCACTGGTATCTCATTTGTTTTAATTTTAACAAAGTGTTATCTATGAACATAATTATCTTTTAGACTGGTAAGTCCTGGGCCATGTATAAAACCTTTGTGGAAATGACAGAATAAATTTAGAATATAGAAATCTTTTTCATCATGTTGATTTCATCTTTTCCTGAAGAATATCTAAACTTGTACAATTGAAAGAAGTCAAAGAAATGTCAGCTTCTCAGGTTAGCATAACTAAAAAGTATAGTAACTATGATTTTAAACCATGGATGTTTATGTCTGTGCTCTGCTTAGTGATGTAAAAGGAAGTATCTGTAAAGATATATAGAAGAAGCTGTAGCAATTGTCAGTCATTCAACTTTAGAAGAGTTGCTGCATTCGTCATCAGAAACTGCAAATTTGTGGAGCAAGTGACAAAATAAGTCATTTTTAAGGTTAGATGACACGACACTGGAGAAGCCAATTTTCTCTAAAGTATTGGAGGAACCTGGTAGGCTGCCGTCTACGGAGTCGCAGAGAGTTGGACACAACTGAGTTGACTTAGCAGCAACATTAATAGCTTACTATGATCAAGGCTTTAATTAAACCAAGAGATACAGTTTCTTGTTTCTAGTTTTTATGCAGCAAAAACCAGAATTGCACATGACAGAGCTATGGATAAGGATATAGGGAACCTCATACATTTATGTATGAATTATAATGGAATCCATAAGAAAGATAACATCTTCAAGATATAAAGGGAAAAAATGAACTCAAGAAGCTCCAATTCTGCACATTGCCATGCTTTCTCTTCAAGGAAATTATCTTGTGAAGTGCTAAGATTAGTTCAGATAAGCTGTAATATATTGCTTTTACTATCATAGTGTAAGAATCTTGTTAAGTTCTTAACACAAACAAAATCTAAATACTTTTTAAATATATCATTTTGAACAAAATACTCTATCCAGAAGATTTAGAAATCTGTATACCATTGTTAGATTAGATGACTGAGAATGTCATTCCATGAAAATAAACTCACCATATTCTCTTAATTGTGTGATTTACATGTCATTTATATTGTAATACACATGTTGAAAATTTGCTTTAAAATAAGGTATCTACTCATGAAACAGATGCAAGATCTTTTCCTTGTTTTGACATAATATCTGTAAATAGAGTATAGGTTCTTAAAACATTTTAAGCTCTAATTTCATGTGGGTAAACATGAAATATCAGGGATTTAACCTAATGAGGTAGGAATAAAGGAAAGATTTAATTAAATGTTAACACTTCTGAAGTCATACCAACGGAGTTTGCTATATACTTTGCTTTTATATACCAAGATTCTATTCATCAACCTTCTAAGAAAAAAAATGAAGAAAGCAGAGGAAATTTGAAGCTTTTCAGTTCTTGGTTGTTTGGGAAGCATAAAAGGAAAATTTGAGAACAAGAATATATAAAAGAGTTGAAAATCACAGTCATGGAGCAGATAGTATAATATAGCAGAATTCATGTGTTAAGTAAGTTATTCAGTCATGAGTCACATAGAAGTTTTCTTTTCACTCGGAAATTGAGTTTCATTTTAATCAAGTATTAAGGAATTTCTGGCTTTTCATGTTATAAATGGAGAAGAACAAAGCAAAAGTGAAAAGACTTGTATTTTCAAAGAAAGAGTTAACATTGCCCTTGATGGACAGTCAAGCTATGTGGCAGGTCTTAGTAGTAGCCAAAATATTTATGCCCCTCTTTTTCTTGATGAAATATACAAAACAGGAATTATCTGGGCATAAAACCAACCTCAGGTATAGAAAAATGGTGAGGACAATACTACAGAAATCAAATTAAACAAGGTAAATAATCAAAATACAGTAGGAATTATCAAAATGTAGGAAAATGGGAAGTGTTGAACAAAGTGTAATTAATCAAGTAAAGATAAAATGGATGAGAACAAATATAATGTCTCTCTTAACAAAAAGATATGTACAGACATTTTTGAAGAGAAAGTGATCATTATAAGCCTTTTTACATTTCTTGAAGGAGAAAATGAACTAAAGCATTGGAATTGAATGTATATTAGAGAAGTAGAGATTCTGCAGTTTTGTAATTTACTTGATCAGTATCCATAACCAGACATTGAACATCACCTTAACCCTCAATTCACTTCAGTGCTTATAATCACCTATTGATTGTCAGCTAACCAAATAATCAGGAAGCCCCACTTTCATTATCTATTAAGTAATCATAATACGAGTGGTGACCTTCATTTATTTAAAATGAATAAAAGGTGTGCCTAATAAACTGCAAATAGGTAGAGTATCATCAGCTTAAACATTCTGATTATCTCTTTCAGTTCAGCTCAGTTCAGTTCAGTTGCTCTGTGGTGTCTGACTCTTTGTGACTCCATGAATCACAGTATGACAGGCCTCCCTGTCCATCATCAACTCCCGGAGCTTACCCAAACTCATGTTCATAGAGTCAGTGATGCTATCCAGACATCTCATTCTCCATCCCATACTCCTCCTGGCTTCAGTCTCTCCTAGCATCAGGGTCTTTGCCAATGAGTCAACTCTTCTCATGAGGTGGTCAAAGTACTGAGTTTCTGCTTTAGCATCAGTCCTTCCAATAAACACCCAGGGCTGATCTCCTTTAGGATGGACTGGTTGGATCTCCTTGCAGTCCAAGGGACTCTCAAGAGTCTTCTCCAACACCACAGTTCAAAAGCATCAATTCTTTGGTGCTCAGCTTTCTTCACAGTCCAACTCTAACATCCATACATGACCACTGGAAAAATCATAGTCTTGACTAGACGAACTTTCATTGGCAAAGTAATACCTCTGGTTTTTAATATGTTATCTAGGTTGGTATTAATTTTCCTTCCAAGAAGTACGTGTCTTTTAATTTCATGGCTGCAGTCAGCATCTGCAATAATTTTGGAGCCCAACAAAATAAAGTAGGACACTGTTTTCACTGTTTCCCCATCTATTTCCTATGAAGTGATGGAACCAGATGCCATGATCTTTATTTTTTGAGTGTTGAGCTTTAAGCCAGCTTTTTCATTCTCCTCTTCCTCTTTCATTATGAGGCTTTTTAGTTCCTTTTCACTTTCTGCCATAAGGGTGGTGTCATCTGCATATCTGAGGTTATTGATATTTCTCCTGGCAATCTTGATTTCAACTTGTGCTTCTTCCAGCTCAGCATTTCTCTTGATGTATCTTGCACATAAGTTAAATAAGCAGGGTGACAATATACAGCCTTGACGTACTCCTTTACCTATTTGGAACCAGTCTGTTGTTCCATGTCCAGTTCTAACTGTTGCTTCCTGACATGCATACAGGTTTCCCAAGAGGCAGGTCAGGTGGTCTGGTATTCCCATCTCTTGAAGAATTTTCCACAGTTTATTGTGATCCACACAGTCAAAGGCTTTGGCATAGTCAAGAAAGCAGAAGTAAATATTTTTCTGGAACTCTCTTGCTTTTTCCATGATCCAGCAGATGTTGGCAAGTTGATCTCTGGTCCCTCTGGATTTTCTAAAACCAGATTGAACATCTGGAAGTTCACGGTTCATGTATTGCTGAAGCCTGGCTTGGAAAATTTTGAGCATTACTTTACTAGTGTGTGAGATGAGTGCAATTGTGCAGTAGTTTGAGCATTGTCTTTCTTTGAGACTGGAATTAAAACTGACCTTTTCTAGTCCTGTGGCCACTGGTGAGTTTTCCAGATTTGCTGGCATATTGAGTGCAGCCCTTTCACAGCATCAGCTTTCAGGACTTGAAATAGCTCAACTAGAATTCCATCATCTCCACTAGCTTTGTTCATGTGATGCTTTCTGAGGCCCACTTGACTTCACATTCAAGAATGTCTGGCTCTATGTGAGTGATCACACCATTGTGATTATCTGGGTCTTGAAGATATTTTTTTGTACAGTTCTTCTGTGTATTCTTGCCCCTTATTCTTAATATCTTCTGCTTCTGTTAGGTCCATACCATTTCTGTCCTTTATTGAGCCCATCTTTGCATGAAATGTTACCTTGGTATCTCTAATTTTCTTGAAGAAATCTGTAGTCTTTCCCATTTTGTTGTTTTTCTCTATTTCTTTGCATTATCTCTTTATTTAAAAAGAATTATGCCAGCTATGGTTCTTCTAGTAGTCATGTATAAATGTGAGAGTTGGATTATAAAAAAGGCTGAATGGGAAAGAATTGATGTTTTCAAATAGTGGTGAGGAGAAAGCTCTTGAGTCCCTTGGACTGAAAGGAGATTGAACTAGTCAATACTAAAGGAAATCAACCCTGAATATTCACTGGGAGGACTGATGATGAAGCTCTAGTCTTTGGCCACCTGATGCAAAGAGCCATCTCATCAGAAGAAACCCGGATGCTGGGAAAGATTGAGTGCAGGAGGAGAAGGGAGCTGCAAAGGATGAGATAGTTGGAGGGAATCACTGACTCATGAAGTTGAGTTTGAGCAAACTCTGAGAGATAATGAAGGAAGCCTGGCGTGATGCAGGCTGTGGAGTTGTAGAGATAGAAATGACTTAAGTGACTATACAAATAACAACATACTGTAAAAAGTAAGTACCAACATAATGCAATCACCAAAATGTATAAAATAGCAGTATTTACTGCATCACTATCTGCTCATATTGGGACATTTCTGTAGAAATTAAAAAAAATAAAATTGCTGACTCTGAATTGTTTTTAAACACACTGAAAATACTGCAAACAAATTTATGGTTACATATAAAGTTTAAACTATGTAAGTTGAATATATTTTAAAATAATAAAATTTGTCACTGTATTTTAAAAACTAAAGTACATAAGACTTTTACTATAATATAGATAACTTACCAGCTTCTTAATGATACGTTTTGATAATACAATATAAAGCTTACTACATGGCTGTGAAAAGAAGACAAGTGAAAAGCTAAGGAGAAAAGGAAAGATACAAGCATCTGAATGCAGATTTCCAAAGAATAGCTGGAAGAGATAAGAAAGCCTTCCTCAGTGACAAATGCAAAGAAATAGAGGAAAACAACAGAATGGGAAGGACTAGAAATCTTTTCAAGAAAATTAGAGATACCAAGGTAACATTTCATACAAAGATGAACTCGATAAAGGACAGAAATAGTACGGATCTAACAGAAGCAGAAAGTATTAAGAAGAGGTGGCAAGAATACACAGAACTGTAAAAAACAGATCTTCACCACCCAGATAATCACAATGATGTGATCACTCACCTAGAGCCAGACATCCTGGAATGTGAAGTCAAGTGGGCCTCAGAAAGTATCACATGAACAAAGCTAGTGTAGATGATGGAATTCCAGTGGAGCTGTTTCAAATCTTTGAAGATGATGCTGTGAAAGAGCTGCACTCAATATGCCAGCAAATTTGGAAAACTCAGCAGTGGCCACAGGACTGGAAAAGGTCAGTATTCATTCCAGTCTCAAAGAAAGGCAATGCCAAAGAATGCTCAAACTACCACACAATTGCACTCATCTCACACACTAGTAAAGTAATGCTCAGAACTCTCCAAGCCAGACTTCAGCAATATGTGAACCGTGAACTTCTTGTTCAAGCTGGTTTTAGAAAATGCAGAGGAACAAGAGATCAAATCTCTAACATCTGCTGGATCATGGAAAAAACAAGAGAGTTCCAGGAAAATATCTATTTCTGCTTTCTTGACTATGCCAAAGCCTTTGATTATGTGGATCACAATAAAATGTGGAAGATTCTTCAAGAGAATCTTGGGAAACCTGTATGCAGGTCAGGAAGCAACAGTTAGAACTGGACATGGAACAACAGACTGGTTCCAAATAGGTAAAGGAGTACGTCAAGGCGGTATATTGTCACCCTGCTTATTTAACTTATATGCAGAATATATCATGAGAAACACTGGGCTGGAGGAAGCACGAGCTGGAGTCAAGACTGCCAGGAGAAATATCAATAACCTCAGATATGCAGATGACACCACCCTTATGGCAGAAAGTGAAAGGGAACTAAAAAGCCTCTTGATGAAAGTGAAAGAGGAGAGTGAAAAAGCTGGCTTAAAGCTCAACATTCAGAAAACGAAGATCATGGCATCTGGTCTCATCACTTAATGAGAAATAGATGGGAAAACAGTATCCTACTTTATTTTGTTGGGCTCCAAAATTATTGCAGATGCTGACTGCAGCCATGAAATTAAAAGACACTTACTCCTTGGAAGGAAAATTATGACCAATCTAGAGAGTATACTGAAAAGCAGAGATATTACTTTGCCATTGAAGGTCCATCTAATCAAGACTATGGTTTTTGCAGTAGTCATGTATGGATGTGAGAATTGGACTGTGGAGAAAGTTGAGTGCTGAAGAATTGATGCTTTTGAACTGTGGTGTTGGAGAAGATTCCTGAGAGTCCATTAGACTGCAGGGAGTTCCAACCAGTCTATTTTAAAGGAGATCATTCCTGGGTGTTCTTTGAAAGGAATAATGCTAAAGCTGAAACTCCAGTACTTTGGCCACATCATGAAACGAGTTGACTCATGGAAAAGACTCTAATGCTGGGAAGGACTGGAGGCAGGAGCAGAAGTGTGGACCGAGGATGAGATGCCTGGATGGCATCACCCACTCAATGAACGTGAGTTTGAGTGAACTCCGGGAGATGGTGATGGACAGGGAGGCCTGGCGTGGTACACTTCATGGGGTCGCAAAGAATCGGACACGACTGAGCAACTGAACTGCATTGAGAATAAAATATAAATATTAAAGTAATGTCTATGCTTTTTCCCCTAGGCCATAAGAAAAGTATCAACAATATGATGAAAACTTAGAAAAAGGAAACCCAGACTCTGCCAGGTTCTGCTTGCTTGAAAAACTAGAAAAAAAAAAGAAGAAGAAGAAGAAGAAGAAGAAGAATATGCTCAGGTAACAACACTCAACTTGGAATACAACTAATTTAGAGTATATTATTATTTGAATTAGCATTTTAGGAAAGACATACATATTTTCCTTAATCTCAAGCTAATGCCAAACTCATGCCAGGATTTTAGAGATAATCTCTGATCTAATTTCTGGAAGTGTTTGTAAGATTAGAATATAATTCTATGAATAATAAGTAAAACTCAATTGCAAACACAATCTGTATATGTAGGGAAATATCTGAAATATATTTCAGGGAAATACCTGAAATTACAGATCTAGGATTTAGGATTTTCAAATTATCAGAAATGTTTA
>SJYC01064340.1:0-11243 GCA_006408675.1 Madoqua kirkii | reverse complement strand
TTTGTTATTTGACATCAAAATTATCATAATTAATACAAATTAGTATACTAATAAAATAGCAAATGCTCAGTACTTGTTAGTAAGTAATAAAAGGTATGCAGCTGTAGAGCACTGTGTGCCATCTAGGTTGTGCACGGAGAGATTTATACGTATATTATCACACTTGGGGCTTCCCTAGTGGCTCAGATGGTAAAGAATCCACCTGCAATGCGGGAGACCTGGGTTTCATCCCTGGGTTGAGGCTCATCTCCAGCTGTCCCTGGAGAAGGGAACAGTATTCTGGCCTGGAGAATTCCATGGGTTGCAAAAAGTCAGACATGATTGAACGACTTTAACTTCACTATCTCACTTCATGTCTTAGCCAACCTAGTAGGCAGTGAGTACCAAGCCCACTTTACAGATGCAGAACTTGAGGCTAAGGGAAAAGCACAGTTTTCAAGCTTACAGATCTAGTCCAATCTCTGGCTTCTCTGACTTCAAAGTTACACTGTTATTTAGTCTTTCTAATACTGGTTTTTAAGTCCCTAAACTTAATCTAGACCATATATCTTTTCAATAGAAGGAGAAAACTGATCAATGAAAAAAAGTACCATTCAAGATGGGAAACCAGGACACCCAAATGTTAGCTTAGTCAGGAGAAAGTTCTAATCTAGTCCTGGATCCTAAATTCCCCTGCCTGCAATTTCTGAGGATAAAGTTTGAGTGCTTTCTAAGTCAGGACAGCTGGCCCAATCAGAATAAAGACCACCTGAAGCAGGCAAGCATCTGGGAATCAGAGTTAGGTCCCCAGCAGCAAAAGATCCAGATGTGCACAAGGCTGAAACAGCAACCAGGGAGCATTGTCAGGGCCACCCAACCTGAAGGAAGTTTTTAAGTCAGAGTCAGGGATAGAGGAGTGGGAAACAGAAGTTGCTGGGAAAAGCCCAGAGTCCCATGTCATAGCCCTGCTATCAGGAAACTGAATGATGCTTGTTTAGAGATGCTGGAAAGAGGGAAAGAGCCACAGCCCTTAAAGCTTACTGTTGTGCTAGCAATGCCAAAGTGATAGTTTTAAAACTTTGAGAGATATAAAATGGACTGCATTCTGGTGGATACAGAGTAAATCCTCCAGGAAACTCTTTATAAGTCACTTAGTATAAGTGAAGTTTCTGAGAGCTGCTATCAGCAGGGAGAGAGAGAAATATATATACACATATGAGAGAGAGAGAGAGAAAAAGGTGGAAAAACTCAGGAGCAGGCAAGAAGATGAGCCATACTGATGTAGGACAGCAAGCCCAGAGCTGGGGTCCAGTGGGTCAACTGCACAGGACCCAGTGGACCCAGTAGATCATTGCAGAAAGAGCCTTCTGCAATGACTGACTCTAGGCAGACTCAAGATGAGAATGGGCATGAGGCATCTCCCATAGGGAGGGGAGGGATGGGGATGAGGGAAGCTCTCTTCTCCGCAACCACAGTGTGGATAGGGAGACTTGCTGGAAGGCCTGTCCTGGTTGATCAATGAAAGCCTGATACTCCCCTTGCTAAGTGGTCCTTCCAGCCTGGGTAAAACGATGTGACATGTAGCCTGTCATCCAGCTCCACCTTCGTGGCATCTCACAGGGGATGTTCAGCAAGCTAACCCATTTTACAAATCACCAGATTTGAAGGTCCCTCCCCCTTACGCCCAGCAAGGAGAACCGGATGCTTAAATCGCCTATGTCCTGTATTAATTAAAATTTTAAACTTTAAAATTAAGCAAAACACTGTGAAGGTTTCTCAAAAAATTAAAAATTATCATACCACCCAACAATTCCACTTCTAGATATAGTCCCCAAAGAGTTGAAAGCAGGTACTCATACAGATGTTTGTGCCTCAGCATCCACAGCTTCATTATTCACAATAGTGAAAAGGCAGAAGTAACCCACATGTCCATCACCAGGTAGGTGGGTAACAAAACCTGGTACATAGAGACAATGGAATATTACTCAGCCTTAAAAAGGAAGGGAAAACCTGACATCTGCTACAGCATCAGTGAACCTTGAAAATATTATGCTGAGTAAAAGAAGACAATCACAAAAGGACAAATAGGCTCCTACTTATATGTGGTACCTGGAGTAGTCAAAGTGATAGAGATAGAAGAACGGTAGTTGCCAGGCGAAGTAGGGAATGGAGAGTTAATAAAGACATCAGTTGTGCTGATGAAAAGGTTCTAGACATGGATATTGATGCTGATTGCCCAACAATGTGAATGTGCTTAATGCCACTGAATTGACCACTTAAATGCTTCAGATGGTAAACTTCTGTAGATTTGACTACAAAAATTAAATGAAATGCATGAAGTAATTTAGTTTTTCACTTAGTTAATGAGCATTTATGGGGAACTCATATGCCAGTGTGGTATTATTACTAGACAGGATACAAAAAGAGTAAAAAATGTGACTGCTCTCAGAGAGGTCACCATTCTAGATGCCAAATACAGTCTAGCCACACTAGACTCGTTTCCTTCCTAGACACTGTCAAGGGAATCCATAGATAGAAATCCATCTTTTTCTGCCAGACCTTTTTAAAAAATTCTTTTGAGTCTTAGTCCTCGCTACCTAGTCCCTTTCTCCTCTATACTTACACACATCTGTATGCCTTTACGAACCCTTATAACATCATCGTGTAATCACCGGCCTGTGTATTTATCTCTTCTAGACCCTGATCTCCCTGATCCATCCCGCCCCTAACATCAGAAACGCTGTATTCATGTATCAGAGAATGTGGGATGAGCCTTACTACTCCAAATGTGGTCTGAGAACCAGCTGTGTCAGCATCGCTTGGAAGCGTAATAGCAATGCAGGCTCTGAGACCCCACGCAGACCTATTTAATCAGAATTTGCATTTTTATAGGTGCCCCAGAAGATCTGATTGGATTCCCTGAGGGCTCAGATGTAGAGTCTGCCTGCAATTTAGGCTTCGATCCCTGGGTCAGGAGGATCCCAAGGAGAAGGAAATGGCAATCCTCCAGTATTCTTTCTTGTCTGGAAAATCCCATGGGCAGAGGAGCCTGGGAGGTTATAGTCCATGGGATCGATCACAAAGAGTCAGGCATGACCTTCACTTTCAGATGATCTGTGCAGTACATTTCAATTTGAGCAGCTTGTGGGGAGGGGGGTAGAGGTTAACATGGATGGGTGGGGAGCACATACTTGAGTGTGTGTGTTCACACACACTTTTTTGTAGGGTCTTCACCAACCCTCTAAGGAGACCCTAATTGGTAGCCTCTGGAAGCATCCCTTCTAATTATTCAACCCATCTCTAAATAGATTAACCACAACTTTCTTCCCAAAGAGTGACTGAACAGAACTTAAGCAAGAGGTAGAAGAAAATGAGCCGTAATACAGAGGAGTCCATTCAGCACAATGAAACAGTTACTACTTCCTCCCGTTAAATCTTAATACCACAGCAAAGTTGACACAGTAAAATCCTCGCCCAGTAAACATTTCTGCTTTTCTGCTGACTGTTTCTTTCAAGGAAGAATTTCAAAGAGTCACATGGTTGTAAAGGTAAAATGTTAAGCTTCTACTTTAATACCTCCATTTCACAGGAGAGCAAACTGAAGACCAAGTGGCCCCTAAGATCAAGGATAGACTGAAGCTATGACAGCCGGCAGATTAATCAATTGATGTCCTTCAACTTGTTATTTTTGAAATATTTGTTCAACACTTATCTGGTATTCCATGGATAAACTGATCTTCTATTAATAAAAATTGCATACAGAAATAGATCCTATTGTTAATTTATATCTACTGGCCGAAACAGAGTCTTCGTACCAAAAAAACTGGTAAAATGTTTTCCACTCTTCTGATGTTCTTATTCTCATTTCTATTTTCTTTTATAATCTAAACATGACAACTTCATCATGAGAATATGAAAGGGTTCGCAATTTAAATAAAAAGAATTAGATTACTTGATCTTAGTAAGTAGCTCTATTTGCCCCTGCTCAGGTTCAGTATTCATCTAATTGTGATTGCTAACTTCAGATATGGTTGCATCAGGCATGCATGTGTGGCACTCCTGTGTACAATCCACAGAGGTAGGTCAATTTGGCAGAGTGGGGTTTTTTGTCTTTTTTTTTTAAGTGTAGTTGATTAACAGTGTTGTGTTAGTTTCTGATGTACAGTAAAGTGATTCAGTTATATATATATTTATTTATGTATATTCCTTTTTATATTATTTTCCATTTTGGCTTATCATAGGATATTGAATAAAGTTCCCTGTGCTACACAGTAGTACTTTGTTGTTTATCTGTTTCGACAGACTGTTTTTAAATTTACTACTCAAGGGTGTTGTGTGTTTTGAGGAGACAGACCAATAGTCACACGACTGCAGGGGAAATCTAAATTAAGTGGCAGTCGTTCCAATTTATAATAGCAGTGTTCTGTTACCCTGGGCCGTTGCTTGGCTGGATCTTATTAATCCAGCTCTGACTGAAATCTAGGCATCTGGGCATATCTGGAAGATTAAAGGGACAGGCTTCCAGGAGACTATTTGCAGGAAGGGCCAAGAAGGGCCGTGGAAGAAAGGATTACTGGAAAAAGAGGCATCCTGATGAGTCAGACCCACAGACTTGCCTCCTCTCCTCCCATTTTCTAGTGGCAGCTCCATCTGCCCTAGGGACCTTCCGAATATTCCCTGGCTTCTTCCGGTTTCTCTCCTGATCCAGAATGTGGCTCTGGCCCTGAGGAGTAGTGAGCTCAATGCTCTTCACCACAGGTACCAGGAGCAGAACATCAGCGGACCCATGGAGACCAGAGGCGAGGAGGAGCATGGAGGATGTCACATGGGACTTGGAAGGACTTGCTGATGAGCACAGGCGAGCCTTCTCAGGGTGCCCAGAACAGGACCAGAGAGCCAGCTATAGCCCTTTAGGGTCAGTCCATTTATTTCCTACGCTCTCTCGTTCTGATGGAAGAAACCATAAACCAGGAGTCAGGACCTCTGCTTTTTCCTACTCAGGTGACCACTGGCATTTAGTGATCTCTCCGATCCTTACTTTCCTCTTTTGTAAAACAGGACTGTAATAATTGCCTGATCCCTTTCCAAGAATACTGAGTTTCATGTGATATAAAGGACTTACAGGACTTCCCTGGTGGTCCAGTGGTTAAGAATCTGCCTGCCAGTGCAGGAGACACGCGTTCGATCCCTGGTCTGGGAAAATTCCACATGCTGCAGGGCAACTGAAGCCTTCTCAGGGTACCCAGAACAGGACCAGAGAGCCAGCTATAGCCCTTTAGGGTCAGTCCATTTATTTCCTACGCTCTCTCGTTCTGATGGAAGAAACCATAAACCAGGAGTCAGGACCTCTGCTTTTTCCTACTCAGGTGACCACTGGCATTTAGTGATCTCTCCGATCCTTACTTTCCTCTTTTGTAAAACAGGACTGTAATAATTGCCTGATCCCTTTCCAAGAATACTGAGTTTCATGTGATATAAAGGACTTACAGGACTTCCCTGGTGGTCCAGTGGTTAAGAATCTGCCTGCCAGTGCAGGAGACACGCGTTCGATCCCTGGTCTGGGAAAATTCCACATGCTGCAGGGCAACTGAATCCACTGACCCTGTGCACCACAATTACTAAGCCTGCTTTCTAGAGCCACGGGCGGCAACTACTGAGGCCACACGCCCTACAGCCTGTGCTCCACAGCAAAGGAAGCCACCACAGTGAGAAACTCATGCCCCGCAACTGGAGGGTAGCCCCCACTCACGGAAACACCAGAATGCCCGCCACAGCAGCCAAGACCCGGCACAGCCGTTAAAAAACAAAAAAACCTGAACCTGTTTTGCTAACTATAAACAAAAGTAAGATATTAACCAGAAGAAAGTCAACACCCAAGGACAGGGCCCAAAAGAGAAGGTTGTGGGCTAAGATGAGAGAGGCACCTAGGAACCCAGAGTTAGAGATATTACATTTGTACTAAAGGAACAAAGAAATACTATGAGATAGCTAACACCAGCTGCTTGGCAGAAGAGCTGACTGTGAATGGTGCCCCTGGAATTATGTGACACAGAGCTCAGGTTCTTTGGGCCCCCACAACTCTTTGTGTTGCATTAAAACTTGATTGTGTGTTTGAACACCTGCACTAGACTTGATTTTATTTGGCTGTCAGCAGAGGTACTTTTCTGGGGGGAAGAAGCTAAGGAAGAATTATGAGCAATGGGCAAAATCTCTGAGTGGACATGCCTATCTGCATATTATCCTGGGTGGTGGCCGAAAATAGCTTAACCCAAGATCTCGCAGAGCCGCATGTCACATCCTGCCTAGAAGAGGGCTTTCCCAGGCAGGCAGGAGGCTCTCTCAGCATTCCGTAGTCATTGCCATTATGTCATAGTCTCGGAGTCTTTGACAGAGAGGTAACATACAGAGAAGTACAGGTTACGGCATGCAGTGCTCCAACAGGCTCTGGGCCACACAATCCAAAGGAGTGACTTGAATGGTAGAAAACCTTCTGTAAGAAGTTAAAGTGGCCTTGGTTATGTTAGAAATCATTGTTAGCCTCACCAGCTGATTCTATCACAATGGAAAATTTGGGTGTTCTTTCAGGTTAGGAAGGGTGTCCTTTCCTTGGGAAGGAATACTACAGAATGCTGTGCTAATCACATTTGGACAAAAAGTATTGCAGATATTTCCGTGTTCCACACAGAAAGCCTCAGCAGTGAAACCAGAAAATGCAATCTTGGCAGAAACTGCTGGGATTCCTGGAAACCCATTCAGTGCAGTCACCTGGGGCCAAATCCTTGGAGCAAAAGAGGTATTCCCTTCTTATCCTGGCCGGTGACAGCTGCTTTGTGGTCCACTGCCCAGGGTCTAAATGGTTCAGGTGTCAATCAAACAACCCTTCAATCAGTCGTCAAGCTCTAAATTTCTGAGTCTATCATCAAATTCTCCATTTGTAACTAAGTATACAAGGGTCTATACCTGACTGTATGGAAGTTATAGGGTCTCTTCTTCCTATCCCCCATTCTCCCAAAAGCTTATCTGTTTGAAAAATCAGTTAATAAAACTAAAGAGCATTCACATCTATTTAGCATCTTCTGTTAAAGCCTTGCAAGCAAATTACTTTTCCAGATAACTGAAACTTACTTCATTAAGTGCCAAAGATTTATTTGAATTTGTTTTGATGGAAATCTTTTCAAAATGTATCATACAGCTCTCTATTTTCTTTTCTTTTCTTTTTTTTAAATATTAAGACTGGGGAGATTTATTAATCTTTTCAGGAACTCTGATACAAAGCACAGTAAAAGGCCGCAGACCAGTAAATAAACATCATGGATTTTGGCTCTTTCACAACTGCTGCTACAGCCGTAAGAGTAAAACACCATTTTTTATCACTTTGAACGGAGGAGTACAAATGGCAAATAAAAAGCTTTAGTCACTTCTCTGATTTAAAAGTTTAATAAAGCTTTAAGTGTTTGCTGGTTTAAATACTACCTATCTAAAAAAACAATAATTAAAAAAATTTTAACATGAGATTTATATAGAAAGTGACTTGGTTTTGAAGCCAGTGCAGTTGGTTCCTATGCCATAAGAAACCCTCCAGATTTATGAATTAGTAAAGAAATAGATCATATTATAGGCCTGAGTCACATAAATTTATACGTTATTAGCATACCTTTAAATTTATAATATAAACAAAACTGTATATATATATTAGCTTTGTTTTCCAAAATAATAGGCAACTCATTAGCCAAAGACACCATAGTCTACAAAACAAAAAGGCACATCTGTATAGATTCATGCTCTTATCCCCTCTATGATTGGGTTAGGTAGTCTACATTTTGACCAAATAGTAAGTACAGTGTATTCTATTATTTTCATTCTATTTTTCACTTTTGTCTTCAGCAGCAAATTCTGGCATTTAAGACATGACATTAAAGAGTTTAAGAACAGTGGGTGTTATTTACAATTTTCCTAAATCTAAAAACTAGAAGATGGTCTAAGAGGCTTAAAAATCTGTATCACTACACACCCCCATATGTGTATAAAATCACTGCCTTAAAAAGTCTTGAATTCTACCTCTATTTTCTTAAAGTTATGGTACTGAACATGATGTAGTCTTTATTTTTTTTAATGGAAACAAGTCTTTATTGAGTAACTTTTAACATCAGAAAAATAAAACTCTTGCAGTTCTCTTTACAGCAAATATATCATATCAATGTTTTGGCTATGTTAAAAGCCCTTTACCATAAAATATTTGGTTTTAAAGTTTACTCAAATAGAAGGCATAATCCCTATGACTCCCCCTACATATACATAACAAAAGAGTGCAGTAAAATTAGTAAATAGTATTCTGATGCTGGGAGGGATTGGGAGCAGGAGGAAAAGGGGACGACAAAGGATGAGATGGCTGGATGGCATCACTGACTCGATGGACATGAGTTTGAGTGAACTCCGGGAGATGGTGATGGACAGAGAGGCCTGGCGTGCTGCGATTCACGGGGTCGCTAAGTGTCGGACACGACTGAGTGACTGAACTGAACTGAAACTGTATCGATAATTTATTATTCTCAGTTTGTGGTTTTTAGAAAAGTACAATTACCTAACACATGTCGATTCCTTGGCTTATTAGTTGCAGTGTACAGTGCAATAGAATACAAAATACATACTTGGTGAACATTCCTTTTATCTACAAAACAGCAGCTAAAGATTAGGTTTCAATACTGACATTTAACTATCCTACAAGCAATTAGCATTACCTCAGAAATGTAGCCTTTCTTTAAGTTACTATTCATTTGCAACCATTTGTTCAACAGATGTTTTGTACGTAGCTAGTATTGATTATACCCTTCTAATTCCTGGGAATACAATGTACCGTACATAAATTCTGTCCTCTAAGAGCTTTCAGGAGATGGAGGAGATAGAGAACTTAAGAAGTAGTTGCTGTACAGCAAGCTACTACCCTGGTAGGGTACAGGGAGAGGAGGACTTTAATCTTGAGGTCAGGAAAGGCTTCCAAAGGCCCTTGCAAGTGGAAATGGAAGTACCAGCAGAACTTAGTTGAAGCAGGAATGAAGCACTGAAGGGCATCTTTCAAGAAGCTGCTGCTGCTGCTAAGTCGCTTCAGTCGTGTCCGACTCTGTGCAGCCCCATAGATGGCAGCCCACCAGGCTCCTCTATCCATAGGCCTCTCCAGGCAAGAATACTGGAGTGGGTTGCCATTTCCTTCTCCATCATTCAGGAAGAGAGAACTGCAAAAGCAAATGCCAGACGTACTATGAAGTTTGAGGGAAAACACAGAGAAGACCAAGGGGGTTGGGGGTGGGGGCATGCAGTAGGGGGGATGTGCTGTGCTGAAACCACAGGGCATCTAGTGCAGAGAAGGCTAGAGTCTGGAGACATGAACAGAACAGAACCAGGACACCAAGAACTTCCTGTGTCTTTGGATACCAATTGGATCTTCATCTTCTTTTCAGTCTGTGCACAGCACAGTTTGACTTATCAGCAAACAAACGTTAATTGGCCACCTACCAAATGCCAGGTGTTGATAATAATAATTGCTAACCATGAGTGCTTACTATATGCCAGACATGTCTCTATGCACTTTTGAAGGTTGCCTTTTTTAATCCTCAGGAAATGGGCATTACCCCCAGGGGATTTCCCTGGTGGCACAGTGGATAAGAATTCACCCGCCAACGCAGGGAACCCAAGTTTGATCCCTGGTCTGGAGAGAGTCCACATGCCAAGGGACAGCTAAGCCTGTGTGCCGCAGCTACTGGCCCCTCATGCCTAGAGCCTGTGCTCTGCAACAAGAGAAGCCGCCACAGTCAAAGTCTGTGCAGAGCAGCAGCACCCGCTCCCCACAGCTAAAGAGAGCCTGTGCAAAGCAGTGGAGACCCAGGAGCCAAAAATAAAGTAAATAAATAAATAAAAATTAAAATAAATACTGTGCCCATACTGTGGATGAGGAAATTAAAATCCCAAGAATTTAGGCAGCTTGCTTATAGCTACCCTGTTCATCTGGCCCATGCCATAGCAGGTGCCACAGATAATGAAGACATCAGTTCATTTCAGTCGCTCAGTCATGTCCGAACTCTTTGTGACCCCATGAATCGCAACACGCCAGGCCTCCCTGTCCATCACCAACTCCCAGAGTTCACTCACACTCACGTCCATTGAGTCAGTGATACCATATCTAGGCAAATTTTTTTTTAAGTGCATGGCATTTTTTTTTTTTTTTTACAATCTCCACCATCATTTCTGCCTTACTCTATGGATCAATGCGTCCCAAAGACTCTCCCAAGTAAAGCGGACTTTGACCTCACCACCGGATGGGAGGAGAACAAATGTCACATTGTCAGAGGAGCAAGAAGGGTAGGAGATATTTTGGCTCCCATGTTTGGAAAATGCAGTCTGCCTGGGAGTACCTTGGGAAAAGGTCCACAGATGGAAGGGCTTGACCCACTGCCTGGCCAGGCCCATTGTGAAGTACACAAACTATAGACACTCATGCAGCAACCTCGGGCCCATCGGTTCTGTTTTGGGAGACCCTGACCTGGGTGAATCACCGAGGGAGGGAGTGTTTTCTGAATCTCCATACTGAACCACCTGGGATCATTTTTACCTTACGGTGCCAAGGTCTTATTAGCAAGACTGGTGTGGCTAGGTGCACAGATAGAAGTACCCAATGATGTGAAGGTCTCCAGTCTACCAAGCAGTGGGGGAAGCTGCAAGTGAGGGGCGGCTATGGGCGGGTGGGGGCAGACGGTGGGCAGTAGTTGTAGTCTTTATCCCTGAGAGTTGATGATACCTGAGTCGCTACCTCTCCCCAGTAGGTTGTATTTCATTAATTATGAACATAGTGGTTACCCTTCCAGAGCCTATTTAGGAAAGAGTATCTGGAAAAGACTGAAATTACTGGTAGTACAGTGGATGGAGGCTCAATGTATCCAGGTAAGCACTGTGTCAGCTGCCGATTTCTAGCCAAGATAAAAAAGCAAGAATTTGTAAATACACACACACACACACACACACACACACACACACACACACACCCAGGACTCACTGGATGGCTGAATCTGTTTTATTATAATGAGTGGTCAGAGAAGTGAAACAGTGGAACAGAAACTCAGATAGGTAAATTGCAGAGGCTCCTAAACATCAGGCTAGTATCTTCTTACCTAGACCAGTCATTTCCAAACAGTTTTGATCATACAGTCCAATAATATGACATTTTTTTGAGCACCCCTTGTGGAAATGAATACTCATCATGGATATACTAATAA
>SJYC01064337.1:0-12451 GCA_006408675.1 Madoqua kirkii | reverse complement strand
CTATTCAGACTTACAGCTGCATTAAAAAAAAAAAAAAAAACCAAACACCCACTCAGAGGCTGTCAGTAGAAACAAAGTTGAGATCAATAATGCCATGTTTTGTAAACTTAGAAAAACATCATCTGCTCAGCTGCTGGCTATCTCCTTTCTTAGCAAAGGCACTGAGGACAACAGTCTACTCAGATTTAGTAATATTTTCCTTTTATTTTCTCTATTCATTGAGATGCACTTTCTCAGAATTAACCTGGAGACTGTGTCATTCTTAGATAAATCAGAGCATATGCCATTTTATATTTAAAATATTTAAACATCAACATTCAGAATTTTCTCTACATGAGAGGAGGATTAAACAAATTATTTGCTGTAGATTTATGGATGTAATTATATTATCCCAGTGGCTGTTAAAGTTAAGAGATTTTCTATATGCTTTCCTGATTAACATTTTCAGGATTTATAACTGAATAGCAACAATAAAAATTGCAAATGAAAATATTGCTTTTATATTCTAACAAAGAATTCAAGAAATGTATCATTTTGATAGTGTTTTCTTTTGCACAAAATGCACTTTATTTTAAAAACAAATGTCATTTTTATTCAACTGTGTAAGTCAATTATATGCATTCTTCTTCTCCTCACTGGAATCTTATAAAATTTTGCTGTCTTCTATGTAATAAATATAGCACTTACCATGAACCTCACAATGCAATCTATTAAGCAGTCTGAGGAATGAAAAAACTGGGACATGGAAAGAATACACACTCGATATTAAAATATTTAAGTGGATATTATTTATCTCAGTGTAGTTGTGTCAAACACAGATGATTTTCTTTGGTAAGTAAATCAGCTTCCACAGAGGAAAGTTTTCTTGTTTAAGTCCTATCCAGCCCTTTGCACACCAGCCTCTCCTGTTTTCTACATCTGTATTAGTAAAATATAGAAAGAAAAAATAAAAGTGCAGTGATTTATTTTGAGATAAATCTGAAATAAGAGTTTCTGTGCCAATTATATTTTAGAGACAGGATTTAATATTTTTTTTATAAAAAAAAGAAGGATGGATAAGAGGAATTAACATTTTGCAAAGCCGTACATTACAGGTATTTTACAGGGGCAACATGACAGTGCACTTCACCCAGAAACACAAGTGGTGTCAAAAAATACTCTTCCCATAAGAACTGAACAAGAAATATGGAACATGGGAAGAATTATGTGTCCATACCTGGAAAGTGATTAACAGGTTTCAAGAGAATCCTTTATTTTGGCCCTCTTGTAGCCCAAATCTCTACTCTATGAAACTTCAGAAACTCATAAAATACAAAGTCTTAATACTGATCATAGTACCACCTGATAAGTGTATTGACTTTCCTTTTGGAAAATGAGATAAGGAGTGTAATGTCGAAATGGTCAAACAGAAAGACTGAAAGGATAGAGAATGGTGTCTTGTGTGTGAGTGGCAGTGAGGGACTGGTGGGAGGGAGAAACAGAACTAGATAAATGACCAAAAAAGCAGAAGAAAAAATGAGGAAAATAGGTGGAAATACTTTGAAATATTAGTGCACACAGAATTTGAAGTGCTAGAACTTATCACTGTAGTCCACTTTTTTTTTTTTTTTTTTGTAAAAAAGGAAAAAGAAAGTACAGGATGAAGTATTTAAAAAGATCATAATGCAAATCAAACATCACAAAGACTATAGGACAATTTTGTTCATTTTTCTACAAATGAGAGAGAGATGTATGGTGAATTAAGTAGAAAACCACCCCCCCAAAAAATTTATATATATATATAAATGTAATATATATAATATATATATTATATATATATATAATGTATTTAAAACCATGATGGAAGAAACAGTTGAAGAAACCTAAAAGTTTCTAAATATCTGTGTGCCTAAAAAAGTCAGTCTGTCAGGTAACCTTAGGCTTTTCAAGAATTTGACTCCTGGCTTCAAAGCAAGTATACATCTCAAGTTACAATAGCAATCTTCATTATATTAGCTTTGCCTTCCTGAAAGTTCTGTTAATAAAGGCAGATAGCAATATTAAAATCTAAGCTGGCATTCTTAAGAATGGAATATATTTCAAGACTTTGATTTATCTTAAATGTTCCAGTGATTGTTATGAGCCTACCATACAACTGTTTTTGTTTTAATAATGCAATTAATAATGGGGTGCAGTGAAAGCTCCAGGAAGATGTATCATGCATGTCATATGATTTGAAGGGTGGTTCAGCACTATAGGTACCAAAGAACATTCCCATCCAGTCTGAGACAAAATATGTTATTTGTAATGTAATGACATATTACCATTCCGTTGTTGAAGGGATATTGATTGCAAGCCAGCATCTTAATCTTTTCCTCCCTAGCTATTTGGCAAACACAAACTTTAATTAATTTTTCTGGGTCTTGGTCACTTGTCCTTATAATAAGAGATATGTTTAATGCTCCTATGGTGTACATATAATGTTACTTTTTCCACGGCAGCTGCTAAACACACAGCCATATGCCCTAACATTTCTTTCCAGCCTTCTACTCCCTACACAGACATCATAATCAACCAAGCTTCCACATAGCAAGCAAGACTGTCTTCTCAGATTATGGGGTTTAAACTACATGTACATTTAAACAGGCCTTATTTTTATGTTCATTTCACAGATGAGCACACTGAATGACCAGTTGTGGAACATGAAGAGAGACTTCATCCCAAGAAGGTGGGTTCCACAGACCATCAAGCTAGGAAATAATAATAATACTCTGTCCAGTAAATGTCTATTCATTGAGAAAAATAAGGTCCTTCAAAGCCCAAAGACACTTCTCTTCCAGCTGCTTGAATACTTGAAGCTGCTCCAATGTACACCAGTGTGAAAGATATTAGTGGGTTTCTTGGGTTCTGCCAAAATTTTGCTAGACTCATATGGTAGCTCAATTTTTAGTTTTTAAAGGAACCTCCATACTGTTCTCCATAGTGGTTGTACAAATGTACAGTCCCACCAACAGTGTAGGAGGGCTCCCCATTCTCTACATCCTCTCCAGTGTTTGCTGTTTGCCAATTTTTTCATGATTGTCATTCTGACCGGTGTGAGGTGATACATCATAGTTTTGATCTGCATTTTGCATTTCTCTAACAATTAGTGATATTGAGCAGCAATCCCACTCCTGGGCATATATCTGGAGAAAATCATAATTCAAAAAGATGTGTGCACCTCATTTTTCATTGCAGCACTATTTTTTTAATAATCAAGACATGGAAGCAGCTTAAATGCCCATTGCTAGAGAAGTGGATAAAGAATATATGTGATATATTTATATCTATATATCTATATCTATATATATAGTAGACTATTAATAACCCATAAAAAATTAAATATTACACACACACACGTATATATATATATATCTCACATCTTCTTTATCAGTTCCTCTGTCAATGGAGGGGCTTCCCTTGTGGCTCAGCTGGTAAAGAGTCTACTGCAAGGTGGGAGACCTGGGTTCAATCCCTGGGTTGAGAAGATCCCTTGGAGAAAGGAAAGGCTACCCACTCCAGTTTTCTGGCCTGGAGAATTCCATGGAATATATAGTCCATGGAGATGCTAGAAGTCAGACACGACTGAGTGACTTCACTTCTGTCAATGGACATGTAGATCACTTCCATGCCTTTGCTATTGTAAACAGTGCTGCAATGAATACTGGGGTGCATGCATCTCTTTGGATCATGTTTTCTCTAGATGGAGTATTGCTTAGCCATTAAATAATTAAATAAGTGATTTTCAGCAATATAGATGTACGTAGAGATTGCCGTACTGAATGAAATAAGTCAGATGTAGAAGGAGAAACATTGTATGACATCCCTTATATGTGGAATTCTCACAGACTTAGAGAACAAATATTGTTCCTGGGACTGGGGAACAATGTGGGGAAGGAAAAGTTAGGGAATTTGGGATTGACATGTATACACTGCTATATTTAAACTGGATAATCAGCAAGGACCTACTGAATAGCACAGGGAACTCTGATCAGTGTTATTTGGTAGCCTGGATGGGAGGGGAGTTTGGGAGAATGGATACATGTATATGTATGACCGAGTCCCTTCTCTATTCACTAGAAATTATCACAACATTGTTAACTGGCTTTACTGCAATACAAAATAGAAAAAAATGTTACAAAAATAAAATTTAAGTAGGAAAAAAAATAATAGCTAAAATGTAAAATAAATAAATAAATAAAAAGTTAGACTCAGAGAAGGGGGGCAACTGCAGGTTTTTCCATAGTGCTGTTACAAGACCAAACTTAGTCTCCTTGCCTATGCACAGAAAAGCCAATTAATTGACACTGGATGTTATGAAGGAAGTGTTTATTCCAGTGTTTATTGCAGATGCCAAGCAAGGAGTCCAGGGAAGATAATGTTCAAAATACTCAAAAGCCCCCAATGGCTTTCAGCAATTTTTTTTTTTTTTAATACCAGGTGAGGAAGGGAGTCAAAAACTATGTAATCATCTTGGGCACAATTCTCTAATGGTTAATGGTAAGGTAACAATTACATCACATGGTCAATTCTCAGGCTCCAGGAGGTTGGGGTGCTATGTGCACATGATAAGCAAGTGCTTAATTTCTTCCATTTGGTGATAGTTTTAGCATTTATAAAGCAACTTAAGAAATATGCAACAAATATTTTTATCTAGATACTTCAAAGAGGAGCTAAAGAAGAAAATAAAGGGAGGTATCAGTCCTGGGAAGGCCCTGTAACACCCCTTTGATTTTAGTGCCAAACAACCTGGTCCTCAACTCAGTCCTGCACCAAGCTGCTTCTCATTTGTTGTCCAGGAGACCTGCTTTCTGAACACATCTCAAATGGTCTTGTCCTATCCATTATAAGTTTAATAAGTTAAATCTTAGATGAAACTCAGAGGTGTTAAATTATAGAACAAAAAATTGTAAGATGTAGTAGATCCTAAGATCAAGAAAAAGCTGGGGGAAAAAAATGCTTTACAACTACAGGTATATTTACAGGTGTTCTGTGACCTCAACTCAGCATGAAAGTAGAGCAATAAAGGACTGTTTTTGTTGTTCTCTGCAGGAAATTAGTTATTAAAAGTCATAAAGGATAGATTATTTTTGGTTTCTGATTTTTGTTTGTTTGTTTGTTTATTTTTGAAACAGATTTTCCTATTATTCCAGAGCTTCTGCAGTATTGAGGAGGGGAGAAAAAAGTTGGAGAATATTAAAACAATAATTTTTCAAATATGATTTTTTTAATAGTAAAAGTAGATATCTGGTATAAAATATTTTAAGAATATGATGTTTAAGATGTTAATGAGGTATCAGTTCATCATTATTATTTTAACAGTAGAAACTACAGGCTGAGTTTTATCTAATCAGTTCAGTTCAGCCGCTCAGTCGTGTCTGACTCTTTGCGACCCCATGAATTGCAGCACGCCAGGCCTCCCTGTCCATCACCAACTCCTGGAGTTCACCCAAACTCATATCCATCAAGTCAGTGATGCTATCCAACCATCTCATTCTCTATTGTTCCCTTCTCCTGTCTCCAATCCCTCCCAGAATCAGAGTCTTTTCCAATGAGTCACCTCTTTGCATGAGGTGGCCAAAGTATTGGAGTTTCAGGCTTAGCATCAATCCTTCCAATGAACACCCAAAATTAATCTCCTCTAGAATGGACTGGTTGAATCTCCTTTCAGTCCAAGGGACTCTCAAGAGTCCTCCAACACCACAGCTCACAAGCATCAATTCTTCGGCGCTCAGCTTTCTTCACAGTCCAACTCTCATATCCATACATGACCACTGGAAAAACCATAGCCTTAACTAGGTGGACCTTTGTTGGCAAAGTAATATTTCTGTTTTTGAATATGCTATCTAGGTTGATCATAACTTTTCTTCCAAGGAGTAAGCATCTTTTAATTTCATGGCTGCAGTCACCATCTGCAGTGATTTTGGAGCCCCCCAGAATAAAGTCTGACACTGTTTCCACATCTATTTCCCACAAAGTGATGGGTCCAGATGCCGTGGTCTTCACTTTCTGGATGTTGAGCTTTAAGCCAACTTTTTCACTCTCCTTTTTCACTTTCATCAAGAGGCTTTTTAGTTCCTCTTCATTTTCTGCTATAAGGGTGGTATCATCTGCATATATGAGGTTATCGATATTTCTCCTGGCAATCTTGATTCCACCTTGTGCTTCTTCCAGCCCAGTGTTTCTCATGATGTACTCTACATATAAGTTAAATAAGCAGAGTGACAATATACAGCCTTGACATAGTCTTTTTTCTATTTGGAAATAGTCTGATACTCCATGTTCAGTTCTCACTTTTGCTCTCTGACCTGCATATAGGTTTCTCAAGAGAATACATGCTTTTAAAATTAAATATCTGTACATAAAATGATAATGAAGAAATGCAAAATTATTGAAAACAGTGGGCAATTTTATAAAGTAAAACTCAAAAACCTCTTAGTACTTTTTAAGGAAAAATTATTTCAAATAAGAACTCTGAATGTTAAGTACTTACTATTTAAATTTCTCTTTTTTGGGAGTGGCAGGGCAGTTGAACTAATTTTAGAGTGATCCAATAGGAAAAAATGAAATAACAACAAACAAGGAAAGAAACAAATTTTTAAAGCCCACTGATTGCAAAATCAGAAATTGAGTATTTTCATCATAACTGTAATTCACGTGAGGGAACTGTGGTCACCAGGGCTGAACCCTTTGGGGGCTTCAAGTCTTCCTGATTTGACTGTGGCATGGGGTGGTGGTGACATGCTTGGTACTCTTTGCCTCATTACAATTTATCTGCTTACTTTCCTTTTTATTTCCCTTTGATTCATTGCCACAGATAGAATCTATTGCAAGAAACAATCCAGTTATCCATTCACCACATTCATTAATGGTAATTAATTCTCCAAGACTACTGCTATGTAAAGTCAGCAATAGTTGCAGTAAGGTGACCTGAAATGAGTCAATACTATTTTTTTTCTGTATTAAATGTTGATTCCAAACACAGATGATTTTATTTTTTATTTTCCTAGTGTTTCTTTTCTACCTCCTCTTCATCATGTTTTTTTTTTTAACTACAAATCAAGAAACACACAAGCCTAGTTTGATTTGTTTGTTCATTTTATTAATGCCACCAAGAATTTTCAAACCCTTGTCTATACAGTGGAATGAATAAATGTTTAAACTTAGCTATTTCATACTACCAAATAATACACAGACAAGGGAAAAATAAAAAGCATGAGCAAAGAAATAAACAGTCTTGATGAAAACAGAAGTATTAACTGGGAACACATAATCTGCAGCTACTAAACAAATACTTTAAAGACATTTGCTGTATACAATCTCATTGATATAGGCAAGAACTTCAGTATACAAATGTGTAATTTATGAGCATGAAGTTAACTCAAGGAATTAGTAAATAATTAAACAATTTTTTATAACAGTCTTGATGAAAACAGAAGTATTAACTGGGAACACATAATCTGCAGCTACTAAACAAATACTTTAAAGACATTTGCTGTATACAATCTCATTGATATAGGCAAGAACTTCAGTATACAAATGTGTAATTTATGAGCATGAAGTTAACTCAAGGAATTAGTAAATAATTAAACAATTTTTTATTATACTCAATAGGAAAAGTACATTTATAATGGTTATCTGATACTTTTTCCTTGTAAATTAAGTTTATATAAAGTGATCTCAAGATCATGCATTTTCTCCACTTATAGATATTAAGAAGACTGGTAGCCTATGTTTCTAGGACTCTCTTTAATGATACAATGAACACTAAACTAGAACTCCTTAAGAAATTGATAAAAAAAAACATATCTGGTTCTACTCTAAAGTAACTATAGAATAAGCTTCCTCTGTGAGATTTTCTTTGAGCATCAGCAGGTAAAATACATCTTTACTTTTAAAATAAGAGGAATTTAACTAGATGATAGTATATTTCACTATTGTCTATGAGATATTGAGATAACGAGTCAATGATTGTTGTGTCTTCCCTTGTAGCTCAGATGGTAAAGAATCTACCTGCAATGCAGAAGACCCTGGTTTGAAGCATGGGTCAGGAAAACCCCCTGGAGAATGGATAGGCTACCTACTCTAGTATTCTTGCGCTTCCCTCATGGCTCTGTTGGTACAGAATCCACCTGCACTGCAGCAGATCTGGGTTCAATCCCTGGATTGGGAAGCTCCCCTGGAAAAGGGAATGGCTACCCCCAGTATTCTGGCCTCAGTAATTCAATGGATTATGTAGTCCATGGGATCACAGAGTCACACACAACTGAGTGACTGGGACTTCACTTCACTTTTAAGATTTCTGTAACAGAAAGTAAGACCAGGGAAGCTGGAGGAGGTCTTGGGAAGAAGACTTCAGTGCCTGATGGAGTATATAAGATGCTGCTCTGTCTGGGCAGAAGTGCATACTCAACTTTAGTAGATGCTGTAAAACAGTTTTTCAAAGTAGTGGCATCTATTTAAACTCCCAGTGGCAGTGACGGTGTCTCACTTCTCTCTGCCTTCAAACTTGGCTGATAAGCAAGTTTGGCCTTCTGGATGGATGTATAGTGGCACAGCTGCTTATTTTATTTGCAGTTCCATGAGTGTCCAGTGTGGTTGGCCATGTGTACATATGTTTCTCAGATACAAATATATGTTTTCTTCTTTTAGATTTTCTGCTTTTTTTATTATTCCTGTGAAAGTGTTGTTATGCATTCTGAATATGATTTCTTTGACAACTGTATTATTGCAAATATATTGTTTAACTCCTGTGCCTTAAAAATTTCACATTTAACTCTATGATCCACCTCTAATTGATTCTATGTTTGTATGAAATAGGAGACAATAGTCACCTTAATTTCCCCATGGATATATAATAGGTATAGCGCATTTACTGAAAAAGATTATCTAACTTTTCTTACTGCATTGCAGTGTGTAAAAAATAAAATGAAAATCACCTAAATAAATATAAAAATAAGAGAAATCTTTAAGTAAAGAATATAGAAAATAGAGCTGATGTAATTAACAGAAACCTAAAATAAAATAGATTCAAGCAATCATGATAAACTTTGGGTTTAGTCACACTGTGCGTGTTCTTAGGAAAAACTGAGATAGACAACTATAAGGACATTTGATTATTCTAAGGATTCTGTTACTGAACCCAGATATGGCTGCTTGCTTCTCAAAAGCCAATAGCTGAGAAGAAAGTGTTTGTAGGAAAGAAGAATTTGTTTTTGTCAGGAGGCTAATAACCTGGGGAAAAGACAGACTTGTGTCCAAAGACCAAGTTTCCTCTGCCTATCAGGGGAGAGAATGGCTTTTAAAGAGAAATTTTAAGGGTGTATAGGTAGAGAGAAAGGGCTACACACAGTAAAACAGAGTCAACTTGGAAAGCCATCTTGAAATTTGTCATGTGGTGGTCTGATCAATGTCATCTCGACTGTTTTAGGTACAGTTAATCTTCTGTAACAGAGTTAGTTTATTTTCATTCCCTTGAGGCCAGTTCTTAGAATTTTGGCAACTTATGTCATATATATTATTTGTTCATTATGTAGTTAACTTCTTCTACCTGGTGGAAGTTTCAATATCTATGAAAAAACCTCAAGTTATAGACTTAGAATATTATCTATAACCCTTGAAGAAGAACTAAATGTTCTTGCCTTCATGTAATGGTTGAAATATTCTTATTTTGTCCTGGTTGATTGATTTCCTTTGGTACTATACTTTCTCATTTTTGTGCTTGAATTTATCCTTTGACTATTTTTTTTTTTTTAAACAGAGATGAGGCAAGTGGAGGACATAAGAAGTGGTCTGTCTGGGGAAGGCCCCATAGGGACCTACTCCCTTACAGGTCTACCTAGAAAGACTCCCATGACAGCCAGTCACAAAAGCTGTGATCATGCTGCAGGACATAGGATCAAGCTTCAAGGCCCATCTAACTCCCCTTACCAATCTTTCAGCTGAGAATCTATGGTTTTACTTTTAGAAATCTGTCACCACTTCACTCCTTCTCCAGAACATTCTGTCACAGGCCGAGATCACATATCCCTGGTTTGCAAATGCTGTGAATCAAAAATCTATCTCTTTTCTTCAAGATAAACCTCAATTCTGTTTCTGGAATTTATTTCCAATTTATAAGGATAAGTGATACCTACTATGTTTTTGCAGCTGTTTTCTTGGTAAATTGGGTCATTGCATATTTGTAAGATTATTTCTAAAATTTCTACTTTATTCCATTTGTCTCTTTTTCTATTCTGTATCAACTACTTGGTTGGTAATTAATTAATTTCAATTTTAAATAAGTATTAATACAAGGTGTATAATTCCTTCAGATTTCTTTTTCAAAATTTACTTAATATTGAAATTACAAAATTATTGGTTATTTTACTTATCTATCAACATTAGTATTTGTTTTTCAATGTCCACAAAATTGGTCTGTTGCATTGTCACCCTGTTTGTTTAACTTATATGAAGAGTACATCATGCAAAAATGCCAGGCTGTATGAATCACAAGCTGGAATCAAGATTTTCTGGAGAAACAACAACAAACTCAGATCTGCACATGATACCACTCTAATAACAGAAAGTGAAGAGAAGCTAAAGAGCCTCTTGATGAGAGTGAAAGAAGAGAGTAAAAAGCTGGCTTGAAACTCAGGATTTAAAAAAAAATTATGGTTATTGAATTTGGTTCCATTACTTCATGGCAAATAGAAGGAGAAAACATGGAAGCAGTGACACATTTTACTTTCTCGAGCCCCAAAATCACTGTGGATGGTAATTGCAGCCATGAAATTAAAAAACGATAGCTCCTTTGAAGGAAAGCTATGACAAACCTAGATAATGTATTAAAAAGCAGAGACATCACTGTGCCACAAATGTCCATACAGTCAAAGCTGTGGTTATTGCAGGTGAAGCTAGTGGTAAAGAACCCTCCTGCCAATGCAGGAGACATTAAAAAAAATGAGGGTTTGAATCCTATGTTGGAAAGTTTCCCTGGAGGAGAGCATGGTAACCCACTCTAGTATTCTTGCCTGGAGAATTCCATAAATAGAAGAGTCTGGTGGTCTATGTTCCATAGGGTTGCAGAGTCAGGCATGATTGACCACATGAATATAAAGGAATATTGACCACATGAATATGTGGTGTTTTCAGTAGTCATATGAGAATTGGACCATAAAAAAAAAAAAGGCAGAATGCTGAAGATTTGATGCTTTCAAATTTTAGTGCTGGAGAAAACTCTTAAGAGTCACTTGGATAGCAAGGAGACCAAACCAGTAAATCTTAAAGGAAGTCAACCCTGAATACTCATTGGAAGGACTGCTGCTGAAGCTGAAGCTCTAATAATTTGGCCACCTGAAGAGAAGAGCCAACTCATTGGAAAAGACTCTGATGCTAGAAAAGACTGAAGGCAAAGGAGAAAGGGTGACAGAAGATGAGATAATTAGCATCATGACTCAGTAGACATGAATTTGAACAATTCTGGGAAATAGTGGAAGACTGGTGAGCCTGGTGTGCTGCAGTTCATTGGATTATAGAGCTGTACACGACTTATATACAGAACAACAGCAACATAGTTTTGAAAAATAACATTTTAAATTTATATTTATTAATGTCTGTAAGTGCAAGGAGATCAAACAAGTCAATCTTAAAGGAAACAACTCTAAATATTCACTGGAAGGACTGATACTGAAGCTCCAATACTTTGGCCACCTGATGCAAAGAGGCTAGTCACTGGAAAAGACTCTGATGCTGAGAATGATTGAAGGCAGGAGGAGAAGGGGGCACAAGTGATAAGATGATTGGATGGCATCACTGACTCAACAGACATGAGTTTGAGTAAACTCAGGGTGATCTCAAAGGACAGGCAAGCCTGGTGTGCTGCAGTTCTTGGGGTTGCAAACAGTCGGACACAACAGCTGAACAGCAACAAGATCTACAAGTCTCAGTCTTTATATGTTCGTCCTTTCATGACATTAGAGGACTATTGGAGAAAATATTTAATAACAAAATTTACTGTCTTTATTTGTAAATCCAAGCTTATACAATGTCTAAAATTTATTTTCAGTTTTCAGGAAAACTGGTGTAATGAGTTAATAATTTTCTAAATTTCTATTCAAATTCCCAGACAAATTTTAAGGCTTTGTATTACACACATTACATATCTATAATATTATGCAGTTAGGGATCTGTTGGAGGAAAAAATGAGAGGTTATTGCTTAAAAGACGTTATCTAAACTAGTGAGAATGACTAGTTGACTGTTGTCACTGCTAAATTTAATATTCTACTGTTAGTAGTTTAGATGTATTGCATAATTAAGAGAATAATGCTAATGCTAAAGTTAAAAAAAAAAGCAAGATCGCTGCCACTTAGAAACTCTTTGGACTGAAATAACATTAAACATCAATGTGAAAAAAAATGGAAGATCTCTCCATTTACACTTGCTAACTTAAT